>CAMZMU010000083.1:18522827-18693923 GCA_947311845.1 Poa pratensis | reverse complement strand
GGTGCGGCGCTTCCTCGGGGAAGGCGGCTGAAAGTGCATGAGCCCTCATGTGTGGTTTTAGTAAGTAATGACAATCTCTATGGACTAATGGTTGCATTTAGCTATCCTTGTAGGGCTTGTCCATTGGCAATGCTTGAACACCATGTGTTGGTATCAAGCTTGAAAGAAGAAGATAAAGTGATGACCAAATCAATATCAAGTCATCATATATTAAGAGAAGAAGTTGAAGTGCAAGTTCAAGAGAAGCATCTCGAAGAAATCCTATCCTTGAAGCTTTTCACCCTTTTGGAGATATTGGTCAAGTGAAGATATGCCTTATAGAGGCTCTCCCATATTGTGTATGGGGGAGCGATATGTGAGTCTTCACCAAGCAAAGCGCAATCAAGAAAGGTGGTCCACTTAAAGAGATCAAGATCGTCATCATCTAGCTCAAGTGGAATGCGCAAGGCAAAGGTATGATCTTGATAGGATTTCTATTTTACCGGTCTCATGGTGTTAGTGGGAGACCGGGTTATAGGATAGACGGCGTACTATCAAGGGGCTCTCAAGTGAGTAACTTGATCGCATCTTTGTGGAGAGCTCAAACCTTTGCATACTTGGCATCATCATGTTTCTTGGTTCTTATTTGGTTTTTCTCCTAGTTGGGTTTTGGTGCTTGTCGTGATCTTCATGACAAGCCCAAGTTATTCGAAAACGGATTTTGGTTTGAAAACTTGTGCGTTTTCGTTGGAAATATTATCGGTTTATCCGTGAGGAAAGTTTCACACCTTCCCATGTGTGTCAACTTAACTCTATTTATGGTTCTTAATATTTGCAGGAAAGCTCTTGTCGTTGCTTTCCAACAAAATTGGTTTCACCTGATTTGGAGTTCGAAAGAGAAAGTTATTGCATTTCAGGTTTTCTGAGTGGCTGCAGGAAATCCAGGACGGAGTGTCCGTTTCCCCTAGACCGGAGTCTCACGGAGTCTCCGGCCTGCCGGGTTTGGCTCTCGTGCCTCCATGGACGGCAGCTGTGTATCATGCCCGGAAGTTCCCCAGAAGTGGACCGGAGTCTCTAGTCTGGCCGAGTCTCCCCCCCCCCCCCCCCCCCCCCCCCCCCCCGCGACCGGAGTCTCGGTTGTAAGTTTTCCTACAACAGCTCTTTTTCTGAGGACCTATAAAAAGGCCCCCTTCTTCCCCAATGGGTTCAGCTCTTCCAAGCACGAAATTTCCCAATCTCTCACCTCCATTGTTGACCTTGGAAAGCTTGCCCCTCTCCCAATTCCTCCCATGATTCTTGCATATCTTTGAGGGATTTGAGAGAGGAGATCTAGATCTACAATTCCACCAATCCATTCCTCCTCTAAGTGAGGGGAACCTAGTAGATCTTGATCTTGGAGTTCCATTTGTTGAGTTCTTCTTTGTTCTTTCTCTCTCTCCCCCACAAGCATTAGTTGCTTTTGGTGGGATTTGAGAGTGAAGGACTTGAGCACTTCTTGTGTTCTTGCCATTGCTTTTGTGCATCGGTTTGTGCTCTCCACGAGAATTCGTGGAAGTGAAAGTTCGTGAGCTTGTTACTCTTGGGTTTTGGGTCTTTGGACCCTAGACGCCTTTTGTGGCGGTTGAGGCCTTTTGTGGCCACTTGGGAGCTCCAATCCTTTTGTGGGTTGTGCCTCAAGATTGTTGTAAGGGACTCGATTTCTGCCCAAAAGGGAAATCAATAGTGGAAGGTGAACCGAGCTTTTGGTCAAGGTTCATCGGAGAATAGGTGAAGCCATTTGTGGCGTTTGAGTTTGAAACTCACACCCCTCCAACGAGACGTATTCCCCTAAAAAGGAGGAACGGGAATACATCTTCGTCTCCGCGTGCCTCGGTTATTTCTATACCCGAGCTCTTTACTTATGCACTTTACATTGTGATAGCCTTCGTGCTTGAAGTATTCTTTGCTATCACTTTGTTTTGTCTTGCTTAGCATAAGTGTTGGTGCACATAGGTGAGCCTAGTATATTTAGGTTGTTGGCTTGTTAATTTGAACACCTAGTTTTATTCCACAATTATCAAGCCTAAACCAAAAAGTTTTAAATCGCCTATTCACCCTCCCTCTAGGCGACATCCTTGTCCTTTCAGCGGCACACATGACCACCTCCTGGAGCTGTTCGTGAACGACTACGACATCCTGCACGGGCTCACGGAGGAGGAGGCCACGATGGTGATCGGCGGCGAGGTGGCGCTGTGGTCGGACGCCGCGGTGCTGGACGGCAGGCTCTGCCCGAGGGCCGTCGCCGCCTGTGCCCTCCTGCTGGAGCGCCGCCGCCGTGAGGCAGCAACAACTATGGGGAAGGCAGCGCGCCCTCCGCGAGCTCCGACGCGCCCTCAGCGAGTTCCGGCGTCGCGAGGCAGCAACAGCCGTGGGAAGGCGACGTGCCCTCTGCGAGCTCCGGCGAGGAAGAAGGGCTGGCCGGTGGGGAATTTTGCAGGGAGGGAAGATGCACATTTTTGCAATATGCCCTGCTAATATTACTCGAGGGGTTTTCTGAAAAGTTCCAGTCCAAAACGGGATGACGTGCTCTGTTTGTGACCAAATTGTACCCACTTGTTCAGTTGTGCGACCAGTTTTTTAACATTTTTCAGATGTGTGACTTAAGTGCACACACTGTACGAGTTGTGTGACCGCCAGTGCTATTTACTCTATGTTAACCTAGAGTTCTACTACAAAAGAAAATATCATTGATCTTTAAATCTTCTGATTGTTATTAACTCTGTTGAGACTAACCTTTGATCATGAGTACGTACACGCAAGAATTAGCTTCGCTTAAAGAAATGGGTGTCTAATTGATGTGTGTAATCTGCATATATAAGCTGTCTATGCAAGGTTGCAGCACAACAACTGAATTCCGTGTTCTTGTTTGAGTGAAAAACACCAAGACAACATCCTGTGACTACTCTACCGGCGGGATCGCGAGAAAGGCTTCTAGAGGGCCATGAATGAAAACCAACTTATGTGATGCACTGACACATGATATATGAAATAGATTGCCCCTTACAATAAATATTTCTATACATAGCTGTTTATTCCATTGCAAGTTGCAACACAGTGCTCCGACAGGGAGATAGATCCACGGCAACGACCGGGCACTTAGCTAGTAAACCTAAATTAACAATTTGTACTAGCATGATTTTTTGAGAATCTTTGTAATACAGAATCACGAAAGGGTGTATATGGGGCTATGTGCCATAGACTTGCCTTCAAGTAGGCTGATATCTTGACATGATCTAAAATAGTCAAGCTATCCATAGGTGTTCGTGCTAAAATGTACAGGGAATTCACGAGAGCACAGGTCACAACTACTCAGTTGCTCAGATGACCATTACCACATCATATTCCACGCAGGCAAATCAAGTCAGCATCACAAATTTGGTAGAGGAAAGGATAACTTACCGTACAAATGGATTACATTCCATCAAATAAGATACATGTCCTGCCAATATGCTGATGTTATCAGGATCATGAGAACAGGTTAAACATCATGACATTCTGAAATTTTCATCTACAGAACTTGGCTCCTCACAGCTGACATAAGTTGTTGCAAGTAGATAGCATACTGAGCTGCGGTGTGCTGGCAAGAATAGTGATCCGAAAGACCCCACTCTGCAAAATTAGACTCTAAAAGGATGAAATGACCAGGGAGCGACTTCTTTGCGAGTGTTTCCTGCCATATGTCAAAGAAGTCCATCATGATTGCCCTGGACTTCTCAACGGAAGATAGGGATAATACTCTACCTGCATCAAAAGCAACAACAGAGTTAATGTCAGCATCGCAGGCATGGGAATGATCTCAGACAACAAAAAAACTCAAAACCGTCGTAGGTCTAGATGCACCCACTACTTACAAAACATTTTTTTAAATAAAAAATTTCCAAATAAAATTTCGGTTATACTAGATGACATTTTATGGTAGCACAAAAAGTTTCGCCAAAAAAAGACATTTTTTGTGGGCTGTGCAAAAAAGACAAATCCGGGATTTTCAAAATGACTATGTACACGATTGTTTTTTGTCTTTTTTGCACAGGTCACAAAAAATATCTTTACTTTGCGAAATTCTTTATGCTAATATAAAATGTCATGATGTATATCCAAAATTTTATTTGAATTTTTTTGACATTCTGAAAAAAAAATGTTTTACATAACGGGTGCATCCGCACCCGTGACCCAAAACACCATGTCCCTCAAAACTGGATTTCTTTGTGGGTTCTCAAAATTTTATGAACCGGTAGAACATTTTGAAACTAAAATTAGAGGATATTAGAAGTATCCACAATATACTGGATTTCTTTGTGCTTTGGTAGGAAGTTTGCACGTTATGGTGCACAAAAAAAAGGCAAAGCACTTTTTTCCTGGTCAAAGTAACAGATTAGAAAATTTCGAATATGCCAAAATTCCTTTTTCCCAGAAATATTCGAGAGACCACAAAATTTTATTACCGTCTAAGAAGCACGGACACGGGGACGGAAAGACGGGGATACGCATACGGGGATACGGAATACGGCATTTTCCAAAAACAGCCATTCGGGGATACGGCGAGTATATATAAAATAAAATAAAATATGCCACGTAATATAGTCAAGACAGAAAATTAATGAGAAAAAGATCAGAAAAGAGAAAACTCTACACAAGGCCTAGCAATTTACGTGTGTAACACCACAGCCCAATAGCCAACCATTCCTTTTAGCCCAGCCCAAGAAAGGAATTCCCATACCTACACCAACCGCACCACAAGTCCACAATCCTTGGCGTGGCCTACTCCCCATTCAATGCATTCATTTCACTCGACCCAGCCGCCAGCGTGAGGGAGCAGATCGAGCAGAGCAAGATCAAATCGATGGGGAGTTGGCATCGGACTGGGAGAGCTACCGCCGCGAACAGGAGCTCCCTCGCGGATGAGCTGGTCACGGCTGCTGCCGGCACACGCAGGCGATGATAGGAGCCCCGCCACTCTTCTGCACAGCGACGCCACGCATCAGCGCCGCCGCGTCGTCGCCCTCCACAAGGGCCTGCTCCAGTTCACCTCCTCGTGGCTCCTCTGCCGTATCCCAAACGTGTCCCCCCGTATCCCTGAATTGTTTTTTTTTTTTTTAATTCGAATTTCGGGGATACTGCAAATTCGCGTATCCCCACGGCAGTTCGGCAACATCTGCCGTATCCATGCTTCCGAGATTACCGTTATTCTTTTCCCCGCAAACTTGAGTAACAGTGGCAAAAGGAAAGCACTGATGGGACGGAACAGTTACAGACAGGTCAATACAACATACATATTAGATTTTATCTAGTTTTTCCTTCCTCCAATTAAGAATTTGAGCTAATTACACAAACAAAGGTGTAGACCACCATAAGACATATTTACAAGTTAATGCATATTTCCAGATAATGAGATGACATTTGAACTATTGAAAAAAAGGATGTCAAGAGCCCGAAAAAATTCAAACTCAGAATGTGTTCTTTAAAATTAAATCATGCAGGTGATCAAAGAAAACCATCTGCATCTGCTAAAGTTCAACAAGCTCAACATAGTTAAATTGTATTTGACCCGCAATAATGTACTAAAAAGAAGCAGGTCAAAGATTTTTACTTATCAATAGAGGAAATTCCAGACTACTTGGACCTATATAAATCTAGAAATGAGGAATTAGTTTGAAAATCTAAGCATCAAAACTCCCAAAGTTCCACTAATAGTACATGAACCTAAATTACACAATAGTTTCACTCCATTTGGTTTGATTCTCATCGTTTACTAAGACAAGTCGGATAATCAACTAAGTCAATTATACGATTAAGGCCAGCAGGGTATGAGTAGAAAAGAAAACGGGAGAAATGATGAATAACAGTACCTCCATCATGATTCCTCTGAGTGTTTCAGAATTGTTAGGAACACATTTTCCTATCCTCAAGCAAAAATCACCCAGTTGATACTGAAATCCCTATAGATGGAAACCGAGAAATAATTAGCGTGTCAATCAACTGAACTTTCATACGAGGAAATGCAGCAAGCACAGTGTAACAGCATAAGCACAATATAAATAAAATAGGAGATGAAACTTATGACTAAATATATAGGAAAAAAATGAAGGGCTAACAGAGGACCCAAAAGATAAATACAAGAACATCTTAGTAGCTTCACTTTAGACTCAATGATCGATTATATGCAAATTTTCGCTGATCACAACTTACTGAAGGACACCCACTTCCCTGAAATTACAAGTCAAACTCATTTTGTCACTGTTGTTCACCAGAAACAAGTAAAACCATGTAACTTGCATCTGCTCTTAATCCCGTACGAGAATGATGTACTTTCTAATGGAGTTGAGGACGATAGATACAAATAAGCCCATATCTTGTGAGAAGCAATTTCTATGGGAAATTCAAGAATTTAGTCGAAGAAAGTGGAAGGGTCGGGAAAGAAACCTCGAAGTTGAGGGTGACGCGGGCCATGTAGGACTGGAGCTTCTCCATGACCTGGGGGAAGGCGGCATCAGCCTGCAGGACGAGGTGCTGCGTCCGGAGGACGGAGAAGTAGAGTCCGGGCCGCTCGTGGAGGGCGACGCCGAGGAGGTCGCGGGGCACGTCGGGGGCCTGCTGCTGCTGCTGCGCCCCGCTGGCGGACGTCTCCCTCGCGATGGGGCGGTAGAAGAAGATGGCGGTCTTCCAGCGGCCGTCCTTGGTGCCGCCGAGGGACTCCGCGCAGCCGCAAGCCTCCGCCAGGATCTGGCTGTTGAGCGTTGCTCCAGGGTTTGGGTGCCAGTGCATCAGCCTGCGCAGCGGACGGGGTGAGTTGGCGGCGTACGAAGAGAGGGGAAGGAGAGAGGAGAGAGGCGAGAGTACGGTACCACTTTGCGGGGGCCATGGCGGCGGCGAGTCGGTCGAACGCCGGCGAGTTGGGGCGGCGGCGGAGTTTTAGAAGGGTGCCGGCAGCCGGGCTTGTCAAGACAGTGGGAACTGGGAAGAGATTCCTTTGTTAATGTATAATATGGGCTGGAACTCCTAAAACAGGCCAATTGGGTTGGGCTCTAACTTTTTTTTCCTGGCTGTGACAATTAGACCTTTATATTATTTTTAATGCAAAATGTAAAGCTGGCGTCTACTTCTTTGAAATATCTTGATTCTATCGGAGATTTTTGTTTATGCAGTTCACCCAATTGGGTGAATTGGCCTGTTTCGGGAGAGTATTTGTCGGTTCGAGGAAGCTTCAACAACTTGTACGTGCTAATATTTTTAGAATAAATAAGTAGCATTTTGAACATTTGCACACAGCTCGGCATCGAAAAGGCACCCACCAACACCACTGAAAACCCAATAAGACTCCTCATAAACAACTACTAAGGCTTCTGAGCAAGCAACAACATGCAACACACCATGGCGAAGACATCGAAAAAGCAACAACCCACACTGAGTGTGTGTGCTTTTAGATAGTTATGCAATTTAATGGCGCGTAATTCACTGTCATCAAGCATTATACGAGACTATTGATTCCAAATGCCTCCTCTTCTTATTGGATCATCGTGTGACTTGTTGTGAAATCTCCTTCTTTACATTGTGCATCCTCTACTTCCCCACTACACTTCTCACATAGTTGGATGAACGTGGTCATGTGGGCTTGCTATATAGCATGAAGATAGGCTACCACTATTAGTTGTACCATGATGGTGCTAAGATGTACCAAAAATTATAACTCTCTATAAAAGCAATAGAACAACCGTGGGGTTGCCGGTGTAAATATGGAAATAAGGCACATCTTCGACCTTAGCCATGTGTGACTTTCTTATTGATTGTGATTGACAGCATACTAACTAATGTACGTAATTTGCCACGAACACACATAATGACTTAGTAACTTGGCTCATTATGCAATGCATGTTTGATGTTTCCAAGCCTCCCAATAAAATGCCCATATATTTGTAATGCCCGTCATTTTTTAGATAACAAGGCCATGCACACACGCTCACACGCAAGGCCCTCACCCTCACGCACACACACATGGATGTCCATACCGCGAATTACACGGTCTACCACTAAACGCACACATGTGTGTGAGCGCATTCACATATGCGTGTATGCATGTGAATTTGCCATAAACAGGTGAACACTGCATTCTTACCCAAGCCTTACTAGCAAGCTATGACTCATCATACTTTTTGAAATTTGAGTATGATTCAAAAAATATATTTCGTGGTATCGACCAATTCACCAAACATCATGTGCACCAACACCACCACCAAACACAAGCAAACTCCTGGGTCAACTAGTCATGTTCATTTATAAACAATTATACAATGTGAAGGGATAAAAATGAAGTTCAAGCAGTGAATGGCTACACTACCTTCTTTTGTGTTGCAACTGCAATCAGAATGATAGTTTTGTTCTCCGTATCACTCAAGTTGATCATTATTTCTTGAATTGTCAAAGCTAATGGAAAATGAAGGTCTCCTCGAGGGCTTCACGTACCCCTTTTCAGCGTGTGTCGTTTTCGCGAGGTTTTCCCTTAGTTTTTTTAGTAGCTACTTCCAATACAATCTTCAAATAAAGAACAACAATATAGATCAACAAAGGCCCACTTGTTAATAAAATATATGTTAGTGCAACCAACTTTCTTAGGCCCATACCGCTTGTCTATGAAAGGATGCTCCCTAGTCACTAGTTCACTGGGTATGTTATCAAAGTTTGACACGTCGCATTTATCAGTGTACAGCGCTTGTCGAATAACCGATCACGTGCCATGTACAGGCAGGTCCCTAACCCGATAAGGAATCAACACTCATACATTAAAATAAGAAAAGTAATTTGGCACATAGAAAGTCCAATCACTTACAAGTTTTGTCCTATTGTAAAAAAATAAACAACGGAAAAGACTTGTCATCTCATTGATTAAGAAGAAAGTTTAAATAATTTCTCTAGGACAAGTCTTAGCTTTATGCATTATTGTAACATTTTGAATACCATGAATGAATTTTATGTGTGTTCGCAAGCTTCAACAAACCAAACACACATTTTAAGAAATGAATAGCATGTGTATATAACAACTGCATGCAAGTGGTCAAATCCCCTAAATAAAGTATGTCATGTAACTATGGACCGTGAGCAGCAATGGCCGAGAAACAGAAAATTTCAAACCCTAGTAGAGATTTCCTCCATGCGCCTACACTCATATAGCAAAGGACTTTTGAGGTGGGCATTTCACTAAGTCAGACCACCAACAAGTTAGTCTGACGATTCCAGATGCCTCCTCTTCCTACATACGCGATCATCATGTGGCTTGACGTGAAACCTCCCCCTTTACACCGAGTTTTCTTTACTACCTAGTTGCACTTCGGATATAGTTAGGTGACGTACATGGTTCCACGCATGCTATGTGAAGATAGCTATAGAGGGAGATGGCAACCACTATTATTAAGATCATAATGATAGGTGTACCAGATGATAACTACTTGTGTAATAATCCACCAACTATTTGTTGGTTGATGGAGTTATTTTGCAAGTATGGAAGGTCTATGACCTTACTTGTGAATGGTCGTCGGTTACTGCAGATGGATGGATGGCTTCAAAATTGTAACGCAACATGGAAAACCATAGACGCATAGTGATTGAGTAATCCCAATTCATTATCCGGTGCATGTTACCAACTTGGACTACCACAATAAGTACTCACATTGTTGTATTCGTAATCTTTCTTCTTGGAGCCTGATATCGCGTGGACATTCTACGGAGCGATCCGATCAAGAGTTGTCACGTGGCAACATGGATTGATGACAATTACTATCCACCGTTGCTTTCTGGATCTGATGGCCGACAACTCGTTAGCTCCAAGGATCTAATAAACTCGCGATTCAATCGTTATAAATTTCTTTTAGGTATGATTAAACGACATCATCTCGCGGCGCTCCAATGTTTTGCATTGGCTTTGATCCGGAGAAACCCTGAAAGCACCCACCGGCCACCGGTATCACCAAACTTACCCATGTCGGTCTGTAGACAACTGTGCAAGCAATGAACGGAATGGGGAAAAAATGAAGTTTAGCACTCTGAACTGTACATTTCATTTCTCTCTCTTGCGGCTTACAATGTTTGTTCAGCTACAATTATAACCAGAAGTTTGCTTTTGTTCTCGCTGTCACACGAGCTCTTCTTTTATCTCTTGAAGTGACGAAGCGATAGTGGCAAATGAAGGCCTCCTCGAGGGCTCGGCGTCCCATGCTGTGCAGATGAGATCCACCATGCCGCTACAACGTGCGTCGTTTTCAGGGAGTTTTGGTCTCAGTTTTCCATAAGCTACATCCAACGCAATCTGTCAAAAACCAGAGCTAAGATCAACGAAGAACTCACACTGGTCAGTAGCTCGATAAAATTAAAGTACTGTTAACCTAACCTTGCTTGGCCCATAGCTTGTATCTATGTACGGATGCTCGCCGGTCACGAGCTCATTCAGTATGACACCGAAGCTGTACACGTCGCATTTCTCAGTGTACGGCTCACACCGGATAACTTCAGGAGCCATATACACGTAGGTCCCTAAAGTGAGATTCATAATCAGAACATGAGAATTACGAGGGGAGAACGGCAGCTGCCTCCTGTACATGGACAATGGATCTCTTACCGGTTTCGCCGGTGAGCGCCTCCGTGCCGTCGGGCAAGAACCTGGCATGGCCGAAGTCCGCGACCCGCACGCGCGAATCGCCGTCGAGCATCACGTTGCTGGGCTTCAGGTCCCGGTGCAGCACCATCGGCGTCTGCTCGTGGAGGCACCGCATCGCCAGCGCGATCTCCAGCGCCCTGCTCACTCGCTCAGCCAGCGGCGGCACCGGCGACGTCCCCGGCGGCCGCTCCTTCCTCCGCTCCTTGCTGCCGTGCAGCCACTCCCCCAGCGTCGCGCCGCTCAGGAGCTCCGTGACGAGGAAGCAGCTGTCCGGCGGACGCAGGCACGCGCCCATCAGCCGCAGGACGTGCGGGTGCCGCTGCCGCGACAGGAGGTCCAGCTCCTGCGCGAAGAAGGCCTCGGCGCTCGGGCTGGACAGGAACAGCTCGGCCTAATCCACTTCACCGCCACGTCGAGCCCTCTCACGTCGCCCTGTGGATGTCCGCCGTCGTTCCCCGGCGATCACCTCGTGCAACTCGATCTGTTTCACACTCCAGGAATACCAGTCAGAATTCAGAAAACAGAGCGCATATGTACTACGAGAGTATGAGTTTTACTACGATCGATCGACTCCTTCTCATTACCTCGTCCGGTGCAACGGACCAGCCGTGCTGCACAGCGAGGTCTCTCGTGGCGGCCAGGTACGGGTCGCAGGGCGGCGCTCTATGAATTTTGGTTCGCCTTCGTCGTCGTCTGCCGCCGTTGTGGCTTCCACTTCGTCGTCGCGGCGAGGCGACTGATTGTCGTCTTTGGAGGCGGACATGAGGTGCAAGAAGCCGTGCTGCTGGGCGACCTCGAGGCAGAACCTGAGATACTCCTGCGCGTTCTCCAGCCTTGCCTTGTACGTCTCCTTCAGCTCGCTCTGCTTCTGGAGCTGCTCCCTAAGCTTCGCGACCTGCACAACGCACGTCACGCAGAACACAGAGACAGAGCTAGAATCAACCACTTCAAACCTCGGATCATTTCTTCGAGTTGTACGCACTCAGTAGGATAGGCGTGTACCTGTTCGGTGCATTGCTGTTCGGGTGTGGGCGAGGAGAAGATGCCGGCAAGACGGTCGCGGAGACCGCGGTGCTCGTGCCGCGTTCGCTGCACGTTGCCGTCGGCGTGCACGTGCTCTCCATGACCGACGGAGGTTTCGATTCAAACCGTTTTGTTCAACCTCGGTACTGGATGTAGAGTAGGCGGACGAGGTCGTAAAACCTGGGGAGTGCCGTAGCAGACAAGAAGTTTCGATTCATCCTATGCAATGTACAGCAGTTTTGGAGTTTTCGTAGTGCAAGCATGAATGGCATGGCATGTGGGTCACACACGGCCTGCACGATGGATTACATCGATTTTTAAGGCCTGCAGGATGAATTGTTTCGATTTTTAAGGCCTGCAGGAGGGATTATTTCAAAAGAATAAGCGGCATATCGGAGCCGTTGAATATGAAGCGGTCAGCTTCGTAGACCAAAGTGCCATGGCCTACTTGCCTATGCACCCATATGGGTCGGGGGGGGGGGGGGGGGGGGGGGGGGGGGATCCTTCCCTAGTCCTCCCCGTGATTTAATTTGAAAGTTTGGAACAATAAAATTTCAACCAGAAGTTAGCAAATTTAGCAATTTAGTAAATGTTATTAGTTAGCAAAAGTTAGAAAATTTAGCAATTTAGTAAATGTTATTAGTAAAGATGTTAGTTTAGCAATTTAGTAATTTTTTTGAATTAGTGACATTGTTAGTGTTATTAGGAAATTTAGTAAATGTTATTAGTTAGCAAAAGTTAGAAAATTTAGCAATTTAGTAAATGTTATTAGTAAAGATGTTAGTTTAGCAATTTAGTAAATGTTATTAGCAATTTAGAAAAGTTAGAAAAGTTAGGAAAAGTTAGAAAATTTAGTAAATGTTATTAGTTAGCAAAAGTTAGCAAATTTAGTAAAGATGTTAGTTTTGCTAGTGTTAGCAAATTTCATAAGTTAGCAAAAGTTAGAAAATTTAGCAATTTTTGTGTTGCAATTTTGAGATGCAAATTTAAGATGCAATTTTATAGACGCAAATTTAAGATGCAATTTTATAGATGGAATTTTTTAGATGCAATTTTATAGATGGAATTTTTTAGATGCAAATTTAAGATGCAAATTTTTATAGATGCAATTTTATAGATGGAATTTTATAGATGCAATTTTATAGATGATAATATTATGCATTTTGAAATAATATTGTGTGCATTTTGCAGAAACTATGGATCCACCTAGTCCAATCCGCAGAGACCTAACACAGGAAGAAATTCTCGAGAATATAATCCACGACGCCCCAGGTGCTGATCCAGCCGAATCTCCGTCGTCGTATCTGAACCCTCCGGGGATGGAATGGAGGTCGACCGAAGTGAGGATGAAGCCGACGGCTCCGATGATGGAGAAGGCGATAGCTCCGATGATGGAGAAGCCGGTGGACCCTTAACGAAGTCCGGCGAGGTATATATGAAGTTCGGCGATCAGTAGATGCATTACTTGAGTTGTATATATGAAGTTCGGCGATCAGTAGATGCATTACTTGAGTTGTATATATAAATTGACGAATGTTTCTTCTCTTAGGCCTCCACATCGAGCAAATCTTCCAAACGAGGCCCGACCAAAAAGTTGGCCCCATCTACGCATTATACATTTGAGGTCATATCCCCTACGGGCGAACCGAAGGAACCCAAGAAGGCTGCCGATGTATTTAAAAAACAATGCGGAGTTCTGGTTAGGGATCACGTCCCGATCACCGTTCGAGACTGGAATAAGCGCAAAGGGGCGAACGATAGTGAGTATGTCGCCGAAAGGTACAAAGAGGGTCTTTGGAATGACCTCATGGCACATTTCACCCTGCCAGAATTTGAGGATCCTGCCGACACTGCAAAATTGAGGAAGAAAGTCATGAAGTGGACTCTTACGAAGATGGCCGAACTATTCCGGGTGTGGAAGAAAAGATTATGGCAAGAATATCTGAAGAAAAAGACTGCTCCAGTATTCGAAGGCTATCTAGCGAAGCAGGCGAATCACTGGAACGCATTTAAGGAGTACAAGGAGTCACAAGATGCCAAGGCGATATCAGTAAGGAACAAGAAAAATGCTGAGAAGAAGAAATATCACCATAAATTGGGGCCAGGGGGCTACGAGACTGCCATGCCAAAGTGGGATAAAAAAGAGCAAGAGCTGCTTGCTAAAGGGATCGAACCAGAATGGATGCGCGAAGAATGGGAATTGAGGGCAAGAAATTGGTTCCTTGCGCATGGGGGTTCATACGACGAAACAACAGGGGACCTTGTTTGCAGTGACGGGATTAGGATACCCAGGGAAAATTGGCTTAAAGTGGTGAAAGAAATTAAAGAGGGGAAGTTAAAGTTCCGTCCCGATAGAGAGAAAGACTTGCTGACACTGGTCCTCGGGAATGACGAAAAAGGAGGACGAACACGAGGCTTTGGCCCTAAGTATCCGTGGTGGCTTGGGTTTGCCAAAGACGTAGAAACTTACAGAAGCCGAGCGAGAGCAAAGCAGCGACAGCAGGAGGAGGAGGGAGACAAGTTCAACCAGTTGCTTGCCAGAATTAACCACCAGCAGCAGCAGATTGACGAACTTAGAGGAGTAGTGCGCCTGCAAGATCCTGTACTCGATATTACCGCCGGCCCATCTCAGCGGAAAAGCAGCGTGGGTGACTCGGAGGTCCCGGCTGACGATGCACGGCGGATGATAGATGGCGGTCCCGGCTACCCCGTGGATGGAATCAAGGATTCAATATCTTGTGAGCTCCATCAGAAATTGAAGAACATATCCATGAAGGTGGCGGTCGGATATGCTTTACCTTGTCCACCTGACGCACGCTGGCAAGACCGTGAGATTCCAGCTGGCTATGCTAAAGTCGGGGTGGATGAAATCGTATCGGGGTTTCATGATATGGAGCTTGACATCCCTGGACCTGAAGATGAGAGGACACTCGGAGAAGTTGTGGGTGATATCATTCTATGGGACAAGAACTACATCAAGTTTCCAGGCTCGACGCCAAGGACAACACCGCCTCCGAGTCGTCGCAGGTCACCTACACCTCCATCACCTCCAAGAAGCCCACCCCATGACTACGACCACCACAGCGCGAGTCCATCTCGATCTCCGCCGCCGGACTTGGGTCGGCCGTCTTCGCCGCCGCCTTTGCCCGCTAAGGACAATAAGCGGAAGCGTGCTCCAAAACGACAAATGTCGCCCCTCCCAAGAGTACCTCATAAGAATCTTCCCATCAGAACTTACGATCGTACTGACGAGCAAACCGCGGCGATCGCAAAGGCCGAAAAAGATGCGCATTTTGCAAAGAAGAAACCCAAGCCCGCCCCGGTATACACCGAGAAGCAAAAAGTGTGGCACGTGATTTTCTGAACACAAAATCGCAATATGAGTTGCACCATAAGCCAGATGACTATCTACGCACACTTCGGAAGGAAGTGGAGAAGAGCAAATCAAGTAAAAGTGCAAGCGGGAGCAAATCAGGTAAAAGTGCAAGCGGGAACAGAAGGGACGTTCCCCAGCTCGGAGAACAGGCCAAACAATCGATCCCACCCTCAAGGTGTTATCCGAAAACGTTCCCCAGGTGCTGCAGCAGGATATGGAAGAAGCTGCGAAGTTGGCGGCCGCTATGGGTGTGACTGTTGCTGAATTGCTAGGTTCCCAAGACGACAAGTTACCCAAGGCTGATGTTGTCCCTACATATGTCCCAGGGAAGCCTTTGGTCAGCAAAGAGAAGTTGGAACAACTGCCAACACAAATGCGGAATTTGCATGAATGGTACTTGAGTGTGGTAGGGGGGGCAGAACAATGATCGTGGCGAAAGTCCCACATGAGTACTTCTTCCGACCCGAAGAGGTCCATGTTGAGTTTTCAGAACTCTTCCAGTTATACAATTTGACGCCCTCGACAAAACTCTCATGAGTTGCTATTGTCTGTAAGTTGTTGAATTCATTGTCTACATATAAGTTGTTCAGTTTTTCAGTTGTTCAGTTCATTGCATGTAATTATCCTCATTATATCCTTTTGTACTCTATTATGCAGAATGAAGATCCGGGAATGTAAAAGAAAGATCTATAGTGTTGGGTTCATTGACCTAGATAAAGTACATATACATTCGCTAACGACGAAACCCGACGAGACGGCGGAAAACCTTCTAAGGTTTCTAACGGAGCAACATTTCTGTGACCACATACTGTTTCCTTACAACTTCCAGTGAGGGTCTTACTCTGTTGTACACATTCACTTTTGCTTACTCGATGTTAAGTGTAATTGATGAGTTACTGACGTATATATAAACGTGTGCAGGTTCCACTGGATTCTGCTAGACATTCAAGTTGATAAGGGAAGAGTTGAAGTCATGGACCCATTAAAGAGACACCTGGAAGAGTTCCGCAACATGCAGGACATGCTCCAGAGGTAATTTTCGCGCTATATCGGTCTCTTTCGTTGATTTCATGAGATATCAGGTAATGAATAACTCATTCATTAATTCATTTTCTTTGTCGGGCAGGGTTTGGAACCTGTTCAGGAGTGTGTGGTGACGGGTTCCTTTAGTGAGAAGCTGACGTTTACTCCGGTCACGGTAAGTAGTACGAGATATGTCCGCGCATCTCTTTAATTCTAGTTTCAATACAATTATGATGCTAGATTATTATTTTGATTGAATTCTATTCTCGTAAAGTGCGCGAGGCAGCCACCGGGGACGAATCTATGTGGATACTACGTTTGCGAGTTCATTCGCACGTTTACCACTGAGCACAATGATTATAGACTCGACGTAAGCAATACATTCACAACATTATTTTATTACCGTCACTTTTTGTTATCATGATTGATGTTCATATTGATCTCCTTTTCTTATATAGTTCGAGAGAATGCGGGATCGGCTCCTACCAGAGCAACGCCTACTAGGAATTGCAGAGGAACTGACGGGATTTTTGTTGAAAGAGATGGTAGACGACGCCGGAGAATTTAGTGTGAATAGGCGCTACTGATGATCCCGGCCGTGTAATCGAATAGACAAGTTATTTATATCTATGTAACTATCAAAATTGTATATATTTGTATGCTCGATCGTAAGACAAGTTATCTTATATATATGCACGAACGTGTACGGTATGTGGTAGCGTAGAAATACGAAAACTATTTTGAAGAAAGAAATAAATAAAAAGAAAACAAATAAAGCCTAAACCCTAAACCCTAAAGAAATAAATAAAAGAAAAAAAATTATCATTAGTCGCGGCCCCTTATACGAGCCGGGACTAAAGGGGTTGTCCCCCAGCGCGCTCCGCGGCGGCCACGTGGGGGGCCTTTGGTCCCGGCTGGTAACAGGGCCGGGACTAAAGGTTGGGCCTTTAGTCCCGCTTGGCCTGTGCCGGTTGGCCAACCGGGACTAAAGCCCCTCACGGGCCGGGGCAGTAGGCCCTGTCTCCACTAGTGTCAGGCTGCCGTGACTAGGTTTGGTAGTCAGTTTGAGAAAACATGGCCAAATTGAACTTTCTCACGGATGCCTTGTTTTCATGTTGCAAGCTCTGCAGAATTATCCCATCCACCTGATTATCATCATTTTGGTCGATCAAGAAATGATCATTTGGGTAAATTGAGCAAGAGAAAGTCCAGCGGAAACCCCTTTGTACTGGCCAGAGTTTTTTCACCGGTGTTTGGTATTTCTCTCGCCTCCTGCGTCCGCGTTTGTGAGGTAAAGGAGGTGGAGGAGCCATGTGTTTAACACATATGGTGTGTTTGGCAGCTCCATGCTTTGCATGTCTTTAGGCCCCATGGCTGTGGTTGTTTCATTGTGTATATGCGTTTCATACCATTTTCTGCAACTCATTTGGTTGCCCACATTGATATTGACCTATATGAGGAGAGCAACTCAGCATTTTGGAATTTTGGATTGGGCGGATACAAATGCACGTGTTCATTCGCAGATATAAGGGCCGGTATGGTTACTTTGAATCCCACGTGGTGAGCTTACCAGCTTAATACTAACATCGTTTTCATTGCATGTTACATGCAAATGGTCAATACATAATTACAAAAATGAAAAACATGTGTATCACAATCACGAAAAACTGGACGACGATTATGAAATCTTGAAGCCTACTTATGAAAATCGGATCTTCAGCCTACTTCACATTTGGTCTTCTGGGGGCCGTTGAACGTGAAGCCGGTCAGTTTCATAGATCAAAATGCCTTGGCCTATGCGTCGGTGAAGTTAATGCTCAAATTGTCGTTTTTTTAAATTATACATATATGCAAAACCTTTAAGTACCCCCCTCCCCCCCCCCACACACCCACCCCCGCGCGCGGGCATGCACACCCGATTATTCCTGAATGTCCTTTTGTGTGAATGTTTTAGTAAAAGGTAAGAAGTTGCATATTACAAGAACATGTTTCATCACATATCTAATAATACGATTTTCGCATATTTAAGTGTTTTTCCATAAATTAGTGACAAAAAGTTAAACATTTGAGTGAGCGTGGTCATTGGAGGACAAGCTACTTTAGTGACATGTCGTAATTAAATTCCAGAATGTTCTATTTATTTAAACTCAAACTTGATGCTCGTGTACTTAAGAAACCCCTGACAAGTTGTTTGTAGATTCATGTACTCTAAAATAGTATATCGAGTTCTGCAGATATTTGGAGATATTATGGACAACCAGTAGAATTTAAATTCGAATTAATGTGATCCTTTACGTTTTCTTAGGTTAGTGTAAATTTCATTGTTACACATGTATTTAAAGAAACAAAGCCTAATACGAAGGTGAAATATTTTTCTTGACAAAAGACAGTTTCCACTTAATGAGCACAAAACAATGAATTAGGAATGCTAAGAAATTTATGTTAATATACATAGGCTAGATCATTATCAACTTTGCTTGTTATAAATGGAGATTAACCCAAAGTTTAAATAAAAGGTTGTATGAATACATAGACGAAATACATTTAGTGGTAAAATGTGCTATGAGGAAGTAAACACGTTCAGTGTAAATAGGTGAGGCTGGTTAATCCAATCCAGCTTCACTGATTCATACAAAAAATTAAAAACTAAAATATGATGCAATAGGGAAAGCATACATAAATAAGTCCTTCATTTAATAATGTTTATAGTAAATGCATCAGGGCTCAAAAATAGTTATTTAGCCATCTATGTCATCCTAGCATATCATGCGTACATAAAACAGTTACACGAGCATCATTCAGGCATATCATGCCCCAGGCCGCGGTAGGATCCATTTCCGACGATCATCTCCCCGGGACGTCCAGTTCGCGTCCGGATTTGAGGAAGGATCACCTTCCGCTGCGCGCGGAATGATCCCTCGTCGGCGATCACTTCCGATTCCAAGCGAGCGGTCGCCCCGCGAGAAGAAGGATTCTCCATGCCGGTGAATCTCATAAGGTCGGGGCTGGACGGGTGAACGCGGCGGCGGCGGCCTCGACTAGGATTTGGGAATTGGGATCGAGGAGCATCTCGGAGAGAGAGAGAGAGAGATGGGAGGGAGGGGGCGAGAGGTTCCGGGTTGGCACTTTGGCCTCGGACGTAGGTTGTATCTCGATCGACACCACGATATGCTTCTGAGCCAACCACACGCTGACACGTAATCACTCACGTGGTGTCGATGCATCGTGTTGCACAGGCCGCGCCCAAGATACGGGATGAAGCCGCACCGGATCAAAGGTTGGTTCTTCCCAATCGGTAGTTGCCCATGCCTCTTCCGAACGAGTTGGATATTGTTACACCTTGCGTGATGTGTGTATATTTAATATCGTTTTCTGAAATCTAGCATAAAAAATGTGAAGTTTTCAAAATAATCTAACCATTTCTGATACGTACGTGTAATAACAACGACAAAATATTTCGACAACATAATTTACGTGACTCCTATATGGCCTCTAGTACAGTAACTTCCTTTCTTATACTGTATTTCCATCCAGTTCATAAATGGCCATGAGAAATATAATCTTAAGTTTATATTCAATACCTACGATCGTAAAATAATCAAAACTTGAAATTTTGATATCTGCTTAGTTTTGAGTTATGAGATCAAATGTATTTTGTTTCCAAATTCACGCTGATTAATCGGGAGCTATGTACGATATTTTTATTTACATAAAAGTATGCTAGGCGTCGGACTTATAGAATTGCTGCCTTAACCAACTATGTCAAAAGTCCAAATTGATGGAAAGGGGCTAGGAAATATATTTATATTCAACACTCGCCCTCACGTTTAATCTATTTTAGTCCTTAGCGTGGGTCCGGTGCAGGCCGCGGACTCTTTTTTTCTTTTGTTTTAATACTGCGCGAGCAGGGTCTTGAACTTGAGACTTCTTGGTTTTGATATCATATAGAATTGCTGCACTAACCAACTATGTCAAAAGTCCGAACGGATGGAAAGGGGCTAGGCAATATATTTATATTCAACTGACCGAACATAGACAATAAGCAAGCGTTATATTGATATCTCAACACGTAGAACATCTTTAACTAGACAGGACAAATGTGTGTATGGACATGAGCCTTGTCACTCCTCAGTCCGGTCAACCACACCCCTCATAATCAAATCCTCATTTTCATGCAAACACATGCACGTAGATCCCATCACCAATCAACGCAAACCACAATTCAGAAATTCAACATGACTCAAAATAAATTTAACAACTCATACATAAATAATAACGAGTAAATCAGATAAATCAATCTCCCCATGTGGTGCTCGTTGACCTCTTTGTTCTTATTCACTACCCGCTACTTACTTTCATCATCATGAGGCTAATGTCTTGCAACATGATACTCGACTCTTTTGTGATCCTTGTCTTCTCTTTCTCAATTCAATGGTTGTCTTCGCCTTTTCAACCAACGTTGTTATCTATTTCTCACTCTTCTCCAACTCCATCCTCTCCCTCTACCCTCTCCATGCACATTCTCTGCTTGACCCTCTCTCCGTCAAATCCATCCTCTCTTTTTACTCGGCTCTACAAATAGGATCCATGCTTGTTGGGACCAGCTGGTATTTGTTATGTATGACTCTGTCATTGTGTGGTTTTATTAATTTAAACCGGGGTTGTACCGGAGCATGTGGTCAAAAAATATAGGACGTGTTTGGTTAGCTGTGATGGCTTGGGCCAGGCTGTGGCGATGCAAAAATTGCCCGTTTGGTTGGTGATAAATCTCAAAGGTATATATAATTTTTGATATTCCATGCCTGTTTTATAACAATGCCACAAGTTTTTATTATAGTTTTATATCATTTTAGACATTTATTGGACTAACCTATTAATAGTTGCAAAAGTGCACAATGTTCTTGTTTTACACTTTGATGTGTAGGAATTACTTGGAAATTGACAAGAACGCAAAAGGAGCCTTGTTGGAGGTGGACTATGATTTCCTGAAATCTGTCCCCACCAGACAGTTTTTAAAGATGTCCCCGAACCGACCTGAAGACAATGTCAATGGAAAAAATCTAGTAGCAAAGTTTTTGCAAATTTTCCGCTGATCGCCGTGGACTAGGGCATCGTCCAAATGGGGCCCACAACCACTAGACGACTCCTGGGCACGGCCAGAAGTGGGGTCGCGCCGGGGGGGGGGGGCGTCTGGCTGCCTCCTCCACCGCCTCGCGTCGCCTCTTCGCCTATAAAAACCCGTGACCTAAAACTCGCGCCCGAAGGATTTTCCAAATACGACTCCGAGCTCTGCCGCCATCCAAAACCCTAATTCGGGGGTCATCAGGGCATGTTCTGGTACTCTGCGAGGACGGAGAATTGCCCGCTGATGCATGTAAAATGCATACGTGAACTTTGCATTATATTACTTATATTTCAATCATATTTGCATCATATAAGGGTTATATCATTGTTTTATATTGATTTTGGGAATATTTCACAGTTTCCCTATTTTTCTGGAATTAACCCTGCACTGGCAGAAAACCCTATTTTCTATATTTTGATGTTTCAGGGACCCAAACGACGTCCAAATGACCTAATATTTTGCGGGGATCATTTTTTGGAAGGAACAAAGCGTAGGAGCGAAGGAAGCGAAAAATGGAAACCCGAGGGCCAAAAGAGGTGGGCCCACGCGGCCAGATTCCTTGGCCGCGTGGGACCCCCTATCCTGGGCCTCGAGCCTCCGATGCCGTCGATCTTCGTCCCCGTGCCTTCGTCTTGACCTAAAAACGACTATAAAAATAGTCCCCGACGGCTTTCGGAAGGGAGCGCGCAGAAACACAAAACCACGAAACAGAAGACCTGGAGCTGCAGATTGGAGGGGAAAACTCCGGCGGGGCGCTGCCGGGTGGTCTCCATCTTCTCCAACATCTCCACCATCATCACCATGATGAAGGGGAGTAGTCCACCCCCTGGACTTTGGGTTTGTGGTGGTAACTTGATCTAATCTCTCTATGTATGATCATTGTTGAAGTCCATATGATGTGCCTTGCATAAGTATGGATCTATCTATGTAATTCCTATGGTGGATATTGTGGTATGAGATGATATTTGTTATGCATTTACCGTTGTGTTGGATCTTTTATGACTTGTCATACTTTGGAGATATTCTATGATGCATGTGATGGTTCGATTTATGCATAATGCCTTGTTTATCCATGTCATGAGGTGATTGACACCACCAAGTGTAGATAGATGAGAGAGATGTGGTCATGCACACGAAATATGAATCATTGCACTAGTGTTTAGAATATTGTCCATTATGAAGTATGATGTATGTAGGTACGGGATGGCCGATGTGACAACGGCATATGTATTGAGTGACACAATACAGCCCAACATCCTTTATCTGGGGGTAAAAAGGAAGAAGTATGATGTGGGAGTGACAACAAACCACGCTAGCCTTACGAGGGTGACCTAGCAACACAAATGATTATTTTCTTTCAACTATGTGTTTTAGGACATGTAGCCGTCATAGAAGTTTACCATTAAAGCATGACAATTGTGTGTACTTTTTATCTATAACATGATAATCACCATAGATGGGAGAGAGGATTGAGTGAACCCATGAACCCATGTCCATTGTTCCTATAAGAGAAAACCTTTGTCTTGTCCTCTTGCATTGAAGAGGATTGGGACACTTTTACATTCTTGTTTTGTTACATTAAACTTCCATCCATTAAATCAACCATCTTGTTCTTTAAACTTGTTTAGTGCATAATCAACTAAAACTTGTGACACTTTAGTTGTAGGGAATAGATAACTTTTCCTTCTTGCTCCTGCGGATCGATACCCTACTTCCACATTGAGAGGTGCTACAGTGATCCCCTGCTCTTGGGGGTTATCAAGTACTTTTCTGGCGCCGTTGCCGGGGAGCGTAGCGCTAAAGTTTTTATTCTCGTGTGTGCTAGTCATTAGATTTATTTTCAGTTCTGCATTTCTTTTTGTTTGTTTTACATCTTGCAATCATCTAAGCTTGGGGAGGTTTTCCTCTTTAACTTGTTTGGTTGTGAGTTTTTCTTAGATTTACTTTCAGCTTTGCATTCACTTTATCCATATATCAAAAACCCAAAAAAAATTAGAAAATGGAAAACTATTATGAAAACGCCATGATAGCTGCTGAATTTAGAAAATCAAATGAAGGGAAAAGATTAGGAGGCTACATAGAGCTTCTAAATAAAATTGCTAGTGGGCTGCTTAATTATCATGAGGAAGAAATTTGTTGCTCTGAATACTTTAGACACTTTGAATTCCAATGCCCTTCCAATAAAGAACATGTTATTGCAACTTATCATACATGGAATTATGCTCACTTAGGGATGGAAGAAGTAGAGCAATTTGTTATTTTTATGGCAGCCTATGAATTATACACCTTCATTGATGAACATGAAACCTGCCCTATAGCTTCTCAATTTAAAGTTTTGATTGCCACTATCCTTGATCTCTGCATAGTTGAATTTAATGAAAATATCTATGTTGTTGACACAAGGAAGAGAGCTGCCCAAGAAAGCTCTAATATTTTGCAGGAAGAAGATGACAAAAGCCTAAGCTTGGGGATGCCCATGCAGCCCCAAGAGGAGGACAATGAAGAGCAAAAGGATGAAGGAAATGATGAACTAGAGGAGGAAGCAAATGAGGCGCCACCTCCATCATCCACATATGAGGTTGAAAATCAAACTCAAACTTTTATTGATGATGATATTTATGATAGACTTTCTTTTTATGATTCTGATGATGATGAGGAAGATCAACCTATGCTTAATGAGAACATCATTGATAATGATTTTAAAGATAATGAGGAATATGGGTTGGATATGTTTTATGATAAATCATTAGATGACCCACCTTGTGACATAATACTACCTGTGGAAGGGGTTGATGAAATTAGAATTGCTAATAATAATGAACCTTATGATGAATCTACATTTAAACAAGATATCAATATGCACACTTCTTTTAATGATTCACATAATGGCTGGGTGCAAAACGCCTTAGGAGAAGATGATTCTACTATTGTTCCTACTATACCCAATTCACTATATGATAGTACTCTAGATGATGGTCCTAATTTACTTGATAAATCTCCACACTTAGAAATAGTTACTACTTTATGTGGGAACACAAATAGTGATGGGGTAATCTCTAGTTGTAATGACACTCCTATTCATGCTAGTCCTACATTTTTCTTGAGCTCTCCCATTCACACCTTAGAGGAGAAGTTTTCATATGTTGAAAAATACTTATGTGGGCTGAAATCATCTTGCACTAATAACCATTACACCCACAACAATAATGTTTATGATGTTTCTTGCAATTATTTTGAAAGAGGAAAGCATGCTAATGAATTCCATAACAAAATCAATGACCCTCTTTATGTGCCTAAAGTATCTAAGTTGCATGATCCACATAGTTATATTGATGAATTTGCTTCTAGTGATTGCAACTACTATGAAAGAGGAGGTGACAAGTGCCCTCCTTATGCTTGTGAAAATTATAGGTTGTACACATCAACTGGTAATATGCGTGGTTATACTTTTGTGTGCTGTGATTCATTCATCTATAAAATGCCCATGCATAGGAAGAAAGTGAGACTTCGTTGCCATTGTTTCCATATCTTGTGTTGCTTTTTGCCATGCTTTGACTTGATCATTATCTTGATTGGCATGAGCACACCTTGGGACCTTGGTATTTAGTTGCCATTTTACTCCATAGTAATAAAGTTTTCATCTTAGTGTTTAATAGAGTCTAAATAAAGTGCCAAGTTTTACCCGTTTTGGTTTGAAAAGGTTGCTATTTGTATTCGGAGATTTTATTCCAGCACGAATCTGTGCACGGTATGATTTTTCATTTCTATTCTGTAACTCCGAATGAGCTGAGATTTGAACTGTAGTTGCAACTTTTCATCCTCTGTAAGCGTGAATTTTTCAGATTTTTTCGACATATTTAAGTAGGGTAGAAAAATGCGTTTTGCTGCTGCTGTTTTTCTGGACAGATTCTGTCCCATTTTGTTTGATGCATTCTTTGAACTTTTAACTTGAATCTTTTTGATCCAATTGAGTTTATAAGTAGGCATACAACATTATACACTTTCTGGACATTCATATGAATTTTTGTTTAAGGATTTTATGCAGCAAGCAATTCATTTGTCTATCACTACTAATGTCACCCCACAGAAAAGAGATGGGAGAAACGGTGTTTTGAAGTTTTTTCACAGGGATTAGAGGAGATGCACCAAGAGTTATCCAAGGATGGTGAAGACCATAAGCTTGGGGATGTGAAGACAACCCCATTGGACCAACACACTCTCGGTTTGCACACGTCTAACTTCTGTTTTTCGATCAATGCACTTTATCGCATAAACTTGGAGCGTCTTTTATTTTTGTTATTTCGGTTTGTTTTTATTTGTGAGACCACCACTATCATTTATTATGAGAGAGCTACTGGAAATTTGGGTTGAATTAAGTTGGATGCTATTAAAAAGATTGGGAAAGGGATGTTTGAGTTGATTCAAAAAGATACATATAGTTGCATGATTCATGTGCTTTTTAATGAGTATTAATTTGCAAGTGTTTTATCAAGAGCTATCTTTTATTCATGTTTTGATGCTGAATGTTACTTTACTTTGTTTAACATGGATTGTTAGTTCTATGGACACTTATGCATGCATTTAGACGGTCAACTTTCTCCTCTTGCTAGCCCAAAAATTCCAACAAGTAAAAACTTGTTTTCCAACACCTTCAACCAAAGTTTTTCCAGTGAGTCCACCATATCTACCTATTAGCTTTATGCTATTCCGAGTATGTTTATCATGTTATATTGTATTATCTATGTTTCCAAATTAAAATGCTTATGTTATTGATTGTTATGGGAAAGTTGGTTAAAAAGCTCTCACGAACTTGATGCACACTTTACTTTTATTGCACTTAATAAACATGAACCATTGTGATTAAAATTATGAAGTTGTATGCTTGACAAGAGTCTTGGTTGGGAGTTAGCTCATATGTGCTGTCACATGGCAAGCTTTCAACGTGCTCTTAATTATATTTAGTTGATATCATGTACTTTTGTTTATGGATGCTTATCATGGTGCCAAATAAATGCGGAAACTTAGTAAGTTTGAGGAGTTTGTATAAATGGCTAGAGAGACGCCTGGGCCGCTAACCTAAGCCATGCATCATTCATGGTGGAAATTTACAGCTACCAAAGTGAACATTCAGTGATGCACGTCATAATAAAAAGCTATACAAATAGTAAATAAAAGAGTGCTGAGATTGTTCATTGTCTGTTTGTCTTGTCATTTTGACATGGGCTAGTTTCCATGTCCTGAGGCAAGAGGTACCCCAGTTGACGCTCTTGATGACGCTATTATATTACTTACAATGACTTTAACTTGAACTTGCTTTGTGGCCCGAGTTGAGTAACACCGTGGTGTAGGTACTCGTATTCACGGGGCATGAGGCATTCAACCCATACTTTGTCAAGCACACTACTCATATTTGCTTTCACTTTAAACTTTAACCATTCAAGATGCTATGATAGGGGTAATGAGAGCTCCACACCAATGGATACCACATTGCAAACATTAACTTAAGTAGAAGCATTTGGAAGCTAGATGAAACTTATTCATGTTTTACCTCTACTTATTTATATATCTTTCCAAAGTGTCCACCTTTTATATTCAGATTTACAAGAATACTCTATGACCATTATAGGATGTTTTTACTTTTTATTATGCATACATTTGGTCCATAGTACTTTCTTCTATGTTACACTTTGTGAATTATCATTGAACATCCTTACATTGAATATTTGATATCACTTCATAATCTATCTTGTATATTGCTATTCCTTTGAAGAATGAATCATTTGACTCTATGTAGCAATAGTAATCATCTTTGATATCCATTGATAGTATTAAAAAGCAAAGTCCATGTTAGTTTTATCACCTTCATACTCGAGGACGAGTATAGGTTAAGCTTGGGGATGTTGATGCATGTAAAATGCATACATGAACTTTGCATTATATTACTTATATTTCAATCATATTTGCATCATATAAGGGTTATATCATTGTTTTATATTGATTTTGGGAATATTTCACAGTTTCCCTATTTTTCTGGAATTAACCCTGCACTGGCAGAAAACCCTATTTTCTATATTTTGATGTTTCAGGGACCCAAACGACGTCCAAATGACCTAATATTTTGGGGATCATTTTTTGGAAGGAACAAAGCGTAGGAGCGAAGGAAGCGAAAAAATGGAAACCCGAGGGCCAAAAGAGGTGGGCCCACGCGGCCAGATTCCTTGGCCGCGTGGGACCCCCTATCCTGGGCCTCGAGCCTCCGATGCCGTCGATCTTCGTCCCCGTGCCTTCGTCTTGACCTAAAAACGACTATAAAAATAGTCCCCCGACGGCTTTCGGAAGGGAGCGCGCAGAAACACAAAACCACGAAACAGAAGACCTGGAGCTGCAGATTGGAGGGGGAAAACTCCGGCGGGGCGCTGCCGGGGTGGTCTCCATCTTCTCCAACATCTCCACCATCATCACCATGATGAAGGGGGAGTAGTCCACCCCCTGGACTTTGGGTTTGTGGTGGTAACTTGATCTAATCTCTCTATGTATGATCATTGTTGAAGTCCATATGATGTGCCTTGCATAAGTATGGATCTATCTATGTAATTCCTATGGTGGATATTGTGGTATGAGATGATATTTGTTATGCATTTACCGTTGTGTTGGATCTTTTATGACTTGTCATACTTTGGAGATATTCTATGATGCATGTGATGGTTCGATTTATGCATAATGCCTTGTTTATCCATGTCATGAGGTGATTGACACCACCAAGTGTAGATAGATGAGAGAGATGTGGTCATGCACACGAAATATGAATCATTGCACTAGTGTTTAGAATATTGTCCATTATGAAGTATGATGTATGTAGGTACGGGATGGCCGATGTGACAACGGCATATGTATTGAGTGACACAATACAGCCCAACATCCTTTATCTGGGGGTAAAAAGGAAGAAGTATGATGTGGGAGTGACAACAAACCACGCTAGCCTTACGAGGGTGACCTAGCAACACAAATGATTATTTTCTTTCAACTATGTGTTTTAGGACATGTAGCCGTCATAGAAGTTTACCATTAAAGCATGACAATTGTGTGTACTTTTTATCTATAACATGATAATCACCATAGATGGGAGAGAGGATTGAGTGAACCCATGAACCCATGTCCATTGTTCCTATAAGAGAAAACCTTTGTCTTGTCCTCTTGCATTGAAGAGGATTGGGACACTTTTACATTCTTGTTTTGTTACATTAAACTTCCATCCATTAAATCAACCATCTTGTTCTTTAAACTGTTTAGTGCATAATCAACTAAAACTTGTGACACTTTAGTTGTAGGGAATAGATAACTTTTCCTTCTTGCTCCTGCGGATCGATACCCTACTTCCACATTGAGAGGTGCTACAGTGATCCCCTGCTCTTGGGGGTTATCACCCGCGGAACCATCTTCATCGCCGTTGCTGCTTGCATGATGCGCTGGGAGTAGTCCTTCATCGGGGCTGAGGGCTCGCGCATGTAGCTATGTGGTTATCTCTCTCTTTCATGGTGTGATCTTTATGTGATCATGAGCATTGTAATCTAGTTGAATTCATAAATGTTTCCCCTTCATTATGTTATGGATATGTTGCTCAATTGGTTTTATCTAATATAATTTCCGGAGTCACTGTTGAAAGTGCATGTGTTGCCCATGCGTGATTTTGGTAATTAATTACAATCCCTATGTACTAATGTTTGCATTAAGATATCTTTATAGATCTTGTCCATGAAGAAGATTGGAGTTCATGCGTTGGACTCTAGAAGATTGTATGATGACCAAGGCTCTATTCAAGGGTTTATATGAAGAATGGTCATGTGTAGAGTTGAGCTTATTGCAGGTATGTCTTGAAGGATTCAAGACATCATCTTTGTGAAACGGAGCATTTGGAGAAGTCTTCATCAAGCATCTGCTAGCAAGCACAATCAAGAAAGGTGTTCCAACTTGAGGGAGTCAAGATCGTCATCATCTAGCTCAAGTGGAATGCTCAAGGCGAAGGTATGATCTTGATAGGGTTTCTATTTTACCGGTCTCGTGTGTTAGTGGGAGACCGGGTTATAGGATAGACAGCGTACTATCAAGAGGGGCTCTCAAGTGAGTAACTTGATCGCATCTTTGTGGAGAGCTCAAACCTTTGCATATTTGGCATATCATCTTTCTTGGTTCTTATTTGGCTTTTATCCATGTGAGAATTTAGAGCTTGTGTTCATCTCCATACCAAGCTCTAGTTCATCAAAAACTGATTTCAGCTGAATATCTTGTGATGTTTTTTATGTTGGAGGTTTTACCGGGTCGTCTTTTGTAGAGAGGTCAAACTCTCCTCTTGTGTTCTCCTCCTCACATGATGGACTATGATGTGTATATACATGATCTTGTAGAGCTTGTGATTATCTTCGAAACAAGCCCAAGATCATAGAAAACGGAGTCCGGATGAAAAACTTGTTGAGTTTTCGGGTTGGAAATATTATCGGTTTATCCTTGAAGAAAGTTCCACACCTTCCCATGGGTGGTGACTTTACTCTATTTATGGTTCTTAATATTTCCACAAGTTCTTGTTGTTATCTTTCCAACAAAATTGGTTTCATCTCATTTGGAGTTTTCTTGCAAAAGTTAGAGGTCAAAGAAGATCTTTTTCTGGGTCTGGTTGGCCGGCCTGTCCGTGCCCTAGGACGGGCTCTAGGCCGGGCGCCTCGGGTACCCAGCCGTCCTCCAGGCCGGCCTAGTCCGGGCTCCCTGCGTCTCTAGCCGGGCATGTCGGGGAGGGGGCCGGCTCCTCAGGAGACCCAGCGCAGTGCACGCAAGGCCGGCCTCATGGCCGGCCTCCCTGCTCTTCAAACGGGCAGATTATTGAGGGGACCTATTTAGGGGGCTTTCTTCCCCAATGGTTTCCTAACCTCTTGAGCTCGTTTTTTCCCTCTCTCTCCTCATTGTTAACCTTTGGAAAAACTTGCCCCCTCTCAATCCCTCCCATGATTCTTGCATATTTTTGAGGGAAAAGTGAGAGGAGATCTAGATCTACAATTCCACCAATCCATCTCTCCTCTAAGTGAGGGGAACTGATACGTCTCAAACGTATCTATAATTTTTGATGTTCCATGCTTGTTTTATACCAATTGCTACATGTTTTGCATCTACTTTATATCACTTTTATACATTTTTTGGGACTAACCTATTAACAAGATGCCGAAGTGCCAGTTCCTGTTTTCTGCTGTTTTTGTATTCCAGAAAAGCTAGTCTGGAAATATTCTCGGAATTGGACGAAACTACACGGGAATCCCTATTTTACCAGAACTCGTCTGACGGACCAAAGAGGCGACGGGAGGAGCCACGTGGGCCCCACACGTGGCCAGGGCGCGGGGCCCCCCTCTGGCGCGCCCAGGGTGCGTGTGGGCCCCACATGCCTCTCCAGCCGCCGCCCTTTCGCCTACTTATTCCCCCCGACGCAAAAACCCTAAGTACCTGAGCAAATATCCACGAAAAGTTCCAGAGACGCCGCCGTCGTCAACCCTAGCTCGGGAGGGTTCAGAACCTCTTCCCGGTACCCTGCCGGGGAGGGGAATCGTCACCGGAGGCTTCTACATCGCCATGCCTGCCTCCGGAGTGATGCGTGAGTAGTTCATCCTTGGACTACGGGTCCATAGCAGTAGCTAGATGGTTGTCTCTCCACTTTGTGCCATCATGTTTAGATCTTGTGAGCTGCCCTACATGATCAAGATCATATTATTGTAATGCTACATGTTGTGTTTGCTGGGATCCGATGAATATTGAATATTATGTCAAGTTGATTATCAATCTATCTTATATGTTATTTAAGATCTTGCATGCTTTCCGTTACTCGTAGATGCTTTGGCCAAGTAGATGCTTGTAACTCCAAGAGAGAGTATTTATGCTAGATAGTGGGTTCATGTCTCCGTTTAACCTGGGACAGTGACAGAAAGTTCTAAGGTTGTGGATGTGCTGTTGCCACTAGGGATAACCTAACGATGCTATGTCCACGGACATATGTGTTTGTTTACATTACGCACTTTACTTAATGCAATTATCCGTTGCTTGCAACTTATACCAACGGGGACTCGGATGACAACCCGGCGTGGATTATTAGTCATAGATGCTGTTGGATAACGATCTATGTATTATGTCGTAATGCCCAATTAAATATCATAGTGGTCAACATGTCATGTATATGCATTGTCATGCGCTCACTATTCGTCAATTGCCCAGCTGTAATTTGTTCACCAACATGTTAGTTATCTTTTATGGAGACGCCACTAGTGAACTGTGGACCCCGGTCCATTCTTTTACACTGATTAAACAACCACAAACTGCAAACTGTTCCTTTTTCATTCTCTGCAATTTAATACTCATTTTCCACACCATACGTTTAATCCTTTGTTTTCAGCAAGCCAGTGAGATTGACAACCTCACTGTTTCGTTGGGGCAAAGTAGTTTGATTGTGTTGTGTGCAGATTCCACGTCAACAGTCCAGACTCCTTGCGACAGCTATTTTTCTGGCGCCGTTGACAACCTTCTGAAGAGTTGCAGTTCCTACTGGTTCGATAACCTTGGTTTCTTTCTGAGGGAAAACTTGCTGCTGACTACATCATACCTTCCCTCTTGGGGTCTCCCAACGAACGTGTGTTTCATGTCATCAAGCTATTTTTCTGGCGCCGTTGCCGGGGAGTAGAAGTTCTTCAGAAACTCTCTGTCTCCCGTCAACAGCTCTATTTTCTGGCGCCGTTGCCGGGGAGACAGCAGTCTTTGCAAGGGGAGTTTCACGCTTCCAATCTCTTTACTTTGTTTTTGTCTTGCTTAGTTTATTTTATTTTATCTTGTTTGCTTTCAATTATCAAAAACACAAAAAAATTAGTTACTTGCATTTAGTTTATTTTCAGTCTTTGTTTTCTGTTAGTCATCATGTCTAGCTCTGCTCCTTTTTCCGTAGTGCCACCTGTGGGAGAAATTATTACTTTTAGGCAGGAAGGTGGGGAATCCTTTAGGAATGCCTGGGCGAGAATTTTGGAATTGCACAAGAAGGTGCAACCTAAGATGGACTTGAGAGTTCTTATAAAAAATTCTACCATGGTTTATTTTCTGTTTATCAACTTGCTCTAGATACCATGGTAGGGGAAACCTTTTCTGAGATTGATTCAATGAAAGCTCATAATATTTTGAGTGGTTTGGCAATTTTTCCACTAGTGGATGAAACTGGGATATTCTCTAAGCTAGATAAAATAGAAAAGTCAATTGATGAATTAACTCTGAGCCATAATCTAAAGAACAACCTTTAGTTGAGTTAAAAAATGATTGGGAACCATTCATTGAGATTAATATTGGTAATGAAAAGTTCCGTGCCTACTGTGATCTTGGTTCTACAATGTCCATCATGCCAAAAATGGTTTATGATTTATTAAAATATGATAATATGGTTAGTTACCCTGTTTTTCATTTTCATGCGGATGGAACAATCATAAAAAGTATAGGGATTATTAACGATGTTAAGGTTACTATTCAGAATAAGACTGTCCCTGTTAATTTTATGATTCTTGCAAAATCTCCTGGTAATATTGTCCTTGGAAGACCCTTTTTAAAGAACAATGGGTATTTATTAATGCAAAGTATGGGTTTATGAAATTCAATACCCCTATTAATCGAAGGTTCTTCTTTCCAATTAAGAAGGACGATCCCACCGAAAGGTTAGGAGATTTCAATGTCTTTGGTAATACTTGATGCATGCTTTGTGCCTAGCTAAAAGGCGTTAAAGAAAAGCGCTTATGGGAGGCAACCCATTTTATTTTTCTGCAATTTTTCTTTTATTGAGTCAAGGAGTTTGTTTACTTCTGTAGCAACTCCTTTGTATCTTTATTTTCTCGCATTGTTGTGCCAAGAGTAGCCTCTAATGATAAGATGATGCTTAATTTTGATTGCTGCGCAGAAACAGATTTTTGCTGTTCACTGTACGAAATTCCTAAAATCACCAGATTGTTAAAAAATCTGAAATTTTTGTGCGTAATCTTTATGAATGTCTGAAACTTTCATTAGTTCAGAGTTTCTCGATCTGAGCGTCGTAAGTGCCTCGAAAAAATTCGTCTTTGCGGACTGTTCTGTTTTAGACAGATTATGCCTTTTTATTTTTCGCATTCTCTCTTTTACTAGTGTTGAGTGAAATTCTTTTTTGGGTGGAAGAGCTTCACATAACATCAGTGGCTGTAGCTAATGTTTAAAGTAACAAATCATATTGCGTCTTTACAGAACATGTGAATTTTTGATTATGCACTAACCCTCTAATGAGATCTACTTTGAGTTTGGTGTGACGGAAGTTTTCAAGGGTCAAGAGAGAAGGATGATATAATAGGATCAAGAAGAGTGAAGAGCTTAAGCTTGGGGAGGCTCCCATGGATCTCCCCAGCATATTTCAAGAAGACTCAAGCGTCTAAGCTTGGGGATGCCCAAGGCATCCCCTTCTTCATCGTCAAAATTATCAGGTCATCTCTAGTGAAACTATATTTTAATTCTTTCACATCATATGTGCTTTTCTTGGAGCGTCTGTGTGCTTTTTATTTTCAGTATTGCATTTTTATTTTCAATAAAGCTTGACTGGACCCTAGCATTCTTGATTGGGAGAGAGACACGCTCCGCTTTTTCATGAGAATACTCCTATTCTTCACTTATATTTGTTGAGTATTCATATCTAGCGCTGTTCAGCTTTTAGCTCTTGTTTTCATGTATCTCTTGTCAGAGCTATTAGCTTTCTTTTGTAGAAAGTACTCTCTTGCTTCACTTATATTTGTTTGGAGAGTTGATGAAATAAATTGATTGGTGTTTGGTTGGTTCAGAAAATGTTGCATGTGGTAATTGGTATAAGGAAAAACTTGCTTAATCTTGTAGATCACTAAAATGGATAACTTGATGCTTGTCAATTGTTTTGAGTTAACAAGTAGATCATGATTAAATTGTGCATCACATGAGTTAAGCCTATTAGTGAAGAACTACCGTAAAGCTTGTTGAAAATTTGGTTTGCATCAGTGGTACTCTAAGGTCTAGATATTTTCTAATAACAGGGTTTGGTTAACAAGGAAGACGGTATGAAGTCTTATAACGTTTGCAATATGTTTGTCATATAAAACTTGGTGTACGGGTTGATATTCTTGTTTGCTTACATAACCTTGCTAGCCTAAACTCTGTACTGAGAGGGAATGCTTCTCGTGCATCCAAATCCTTGAGCCAAAATCCATGCCATTTGTGTCCACCATAACTACCTATATGTGGTATTTCCTTGCCACTCCAAGTAAATTTTTCATGTGCTACCTTTAAATTATTCAAAATGTTATTATTCCCTTTTTGTGTCAATGTTTACTAGCTCATGAGGAATTAGTGTGGTTATTCTTTATTCTATTTGTCGAGTGGACTTTTACACCTGGACTAGTGGCATATACATCCGCTTATCCAATAACTTGCAAAAAGAGCTGGCAACGGGGTGCCCAGTCCCAATTAATTACAACTTTAACCAATTAATTCTCTTCACACTTTTGCCCTGATTCATCAGTAAGCAATGACAAACAGTGAAATACCTGAATGTGTGTAAACCAAAGAGAAAGAGGGATGATCTGCCTTGCTGGTAGAAATAACGTCCTTCATGGGAGCCGCTCTTAAAAGTCCGTTCGACAGGTAGAATACTGTTCTCACCCGCTACCATTCGTTGACAATTAACAAACACCTCTCAAAAATAGATACTCCTCCATGGTATGTGATTGATGGAAGGCACCCGAGGATTCGGTTAGCCATGGCTTGTGTTAGCAAGGTTGGGAGGAGTATCAAATATTTTATGCAATCTCTATATGCTTTCAAAAACCTAAAAGCTCTAGCACATGATTTAATCCCTGCTTCCCTCTGCGAAGGGCCTTTCTTTTACTTTTATGTTGAGTCAGTTTTCCTATTCTTTCTGTCTTCCACAAGCAAACACTAGTGTCAACTTTGTTACAACATGCGTTATATGCAATGTATTGGACTTGTTATACTACTTTGTGTTGACAATATCCATGAGATAAATATGTTGAAAGTTGAAGCAAATGCTGAAACTAAATTCTTCCTTTGTGTTGATTAAATACCTTTTATTAGAAACTATTGCTTTATGAGTTAACACTTATGCAAAACTGTTTGATGCTTGTCTCGAAAGTACTATTCATGAAAACGTTTAGCTTGTGTGATTCATTGTTTACTCATTATCTATTTGATAGCAAATTATAGACCATTGACTTGGATCACTTCATTCATTTACATGTGCCTTGCAATATTATATGATCAAGATTATGATAGTAGCATGTCACCTCAAAAATTATTGTTTTTATCGTTTACCTACTCGAGGACGAGTAGGAACTAAGCTTGGGGATGCTGATACGTCTCAAACGTATCTATAATTTTTGATGTTCCATGCTTGTTTTATACCAATTGCTACATGTTTTGCATCTACTTTATATCACTTTTATACATTTTTTGGGACTAACCTATTAACAAGATGCCGAAGTGCCAGTTCCTGTTTTCTGCTGTTTTTGTATTCCAGAAAAGCTAGTCTGGAAATATTCTCGGAATTGGACGAAACTACACGGGGTCCCTATTTTACCAGAACCACTGACGGACCAAAGAGGCGACGGAGAGGAGCCACGGGGCCCCACACGCCAGGGCGCGGGCCCCCCTCTGCCGCGCCCGGGTGGTGTGGGCCCCCGGGTCTCCAGCCGCCGCCCTTTCGCCTACTTATTCCCCCCGACGCGAAAACCCTAAGTACCTGAGCAAATATCCACGAAAAGTTCCAGAGACGCCGCCGTCGTCAACCCTAGCTCGGGAGGGTTCAGAACCTCTTCCCGGCACCCTGCCGGAGAGGGGAATCGTCACCGGAGGCTTCTACATCGCCATGCCTGCCTCCGGAGTGATGCGTGAGTAGTTCATCCTTGGACTACGGGTCCATAGCAGTAGCTAGATGGTTGTCTCTCCACTTTGTGCCATCATGTTTAGATCTTGTGAGCTGCCCTACATGATCAAGATCATATTATTGTAATGCTACATGTTGTGTTTGCTGGGATCCGATGAATATTGAATATTATGTCAAGTTGATTATCAATCTATCTTATATGTTATTTAAGATCTTGCATGCTTTCCGTTACTCGTAGATGCTTTGGCCAAGTAGATGCTTGTAACTCCAAGAGAGAGTATTTATGCTAGATAGTGGGTTCATGTCTCCGTTTAACCTGGGACAGTGACAGAAAGTTCTAAGGTTGTGGATGTGCTGTTGCCACTAGGGATAACCTAACGATGCTATGTCCACGGACATATGTGTTTGTTTACATTACGCACTTTACTTAATGCAATTATCCGTTGCTTGCAACTTAATACCAACGGGGACTCGGATGACAACCCGGCGGTGGATTATTAGTCATAGATGCTGTTGGATAACGATCTATGTATTATGTCGTAATGCCCAATTAAATATCATAGTAGTCAACATGTCATGTATATGCATTGTCATGCGCTCACTATTCGTCAATTGCCCAGCTGTAATTTGTTCACCCAACATGTTAGTTATCTTTTATGGAGAGACACCACTAGTGAACTGTGGACCCCGGTCCATTCTTTTACACTGATTAAACAACCACAAACTGCAAACTGTTCCTTTTTCATTCTCTGCAATTTAATACTCATTTTCCACACCATACGTTTAATCCTTTGTTTTCAGCAAGCCAGTGAGATTGACAACCTCACTGTTTCGTTGGGGCAAAGTAGTTTGATTGTGTTGTGTGCAGATTCCACGTCAACAGTCCAGACTCCCTGCACAGCTATTTTTCTGGCGCCGTTGACAACCTTCTGAAGAGTTGCTGCTCCTACTGGTTCGATAACCTTGGTTTCTTTCTGAGGGAAAACTTGCTGCTGACTACATCATACCTTCCTCTTGGGGTCTCCCAACGAACGTGTGTTTCACGTCATCAGGAACCTAGTAGATCTTGATCTTGGAGTTCTTGATGTTTCTCCTCCATTGTTTTTTCTCTCTTATTCCCCATAAGCATTTGTTGCTTAGTTGGAATTTGAGAGTGAAGGATTTGAGCACTTGTGCTCTTGCCATTGCTTTATGCATCGGTTTGTGCTCTCCACGAGGATTCGTGGAAGTTGAAAGTTTGTGAGCTTGTTACTCTTGGGTCTTTGGACCCTAGACGCCGTTGTGGTGGTTGAGACCTCTTGTGGTCATTTGTAGCTGTTCGGGAGCCCAATTCATTTGTGGGTGTGTGCCCCGGATCGTTGTTGTAAAGACTCCGGTTTCCGCCTAAAAGGATTCCGATGTGGAAGGTGAACCAATCCTTTGTGGTGCGGTTCATCGGAGAATAGGGTGAGCCTTTGTGGCGTTGAGATCGACCTTTGTGTTGCCTCACACCTCTCCAACGAGACGTACTCCCCTAAAAAGGAGGAACTCGGGAATACATCTTCGTGTACGCGTGTCTCGGTTATTTCTATACCGAGCCTTTTACTTATGCACTTTACATTGTGATAGCCTTTATGCTTGAAATATTCTATATTGCTATCCCCTTGTTGCTTGTATAGCTTAGCATATGTTGGTGCACATAGGTGAGTGATTGCGTGGATCACACGTTCGCTGGGAGACCCCAAGAGGAAGGTATGAAGCAGTGTAGCAGCAGTTTCCCTCAGTATGAAACCAAGGTTTAATCGACAGTAGGAGTAAGAAATCACTTCTGAAGGTTGTTGGTGGCGCCGTTACTCGATCACCAACATGGAATCTGCACACAACACAATCAACTACTTAGCCTCAACGAACAGTGAGGTTGTCATCTCACCGGCTTGCTGAAAACAAAGAATTAAACGTATGGTGTGGAAAACAGTAGTAAATTGCAGAGAACGAAAAGGAACAGTGTTTGCAGTTGGTTGTATTATCAGTGTAAAAGAATGGACCGGGGTCCACAGTTCACTAGTGGTGTCTCTCCATAAAAGATAACTAACATGCTGGGTGAACAAATTACAGCTGGGCAATTGACAAAATATTGAGCGCATGACAATGCATATATATGACATGATGATTACTATGATATTCATGTGGGCATTACGACAAAATACATAGACCGTTATCCAACAACGTCTATGACTAATAATCCACCGCCAGGTTGTCATACGAGTTTCCCGTTGGTATTAAGTTGCAAGCAACGGATATTGCATTAAGTAATGTGCGTAATGTAAACAAATGCATTAGACCTAACGGCGCACCCTTAAGCTAAGCATCGGTTATTTTATCCTATTGGCAACAGCACATCCACAATCTTAGAAGTTATTGTCACTCTCCCAGATTACCGGACGCATGAACCCACTATCTAGCATAAATACTCATCTTGGAGTTACAAGCATCTACTTGGCCAAAGCATCTACTAGTAACGGAAAGCATGCAAGATCATAAATAACATATAAGATAGATTGATAATCAACTTGACATAGTATTCAATATTCATCGGATCCCAGCAAACACAACATGTAGCATTACAATAAGATGATCTTGATCATGATAGGCAGCTCACAAGATCTAAACATGATAGCATAAAGTGGAGAGACAACCATCTAGCTACTGCCATGGACCGTAGTCCAAGGATGAACTACTCACGCATCACTCCGGAGGCAGGCATGGTGATGTAGAGCCCTCCGGTGATGATTCCCCTCCGGCAGGGTGCCGGGAAGAGCTTCTGAACCCCCCCGAGCTAGGGTTGACGGCGGCGGCGTCTCTGGAACTTTTCGTGGATAATGGCTCGGGTATTTAAGATTTTCGCGTCGGGAAGAATAAATAGGCGAAAGGGCGGCGGCTGCGGAGCCACGAGGGCCCCACACCACCCCACGGTGCGGCAGGGGGGGCCGCGCGGCCCCATGGTGTGGGTGCCACGTGGCCCTCCTCCGTCTCTCCTCTGGACTCCGTCTTCGTGTTGGAAAAATAGGAGGTTCTGTCCAAGTTTCGTCCAATTCGAGAATATTTCCAGACTAGATTTTCTGGAATACAAAAACAGCAGAAAACAGGAACTGGCACTGTGGCATCTTGTTAATAGGTTAGTCCCAGAAAATGCATAAAAATGCTATGAAGTGTATATAAAACATGTAATAATTGGTATAATATCAACATGGAACATCAGAAATTTAGATACGTTTGAGACGTATCAGTGAGCCTAGTATATTTAGGTTGTTGGCTTGTTAATTCAAACACCTAGTTTTATTCCGCATTTATCAAGCCTAAATCCCAAAAGTTTTAATCGCCTATTCACCCCCCCCCCCCCCTCTAGGCGATATCCTTGTCCTTTCAACTGTTGACAACACAAAGTCATGGTGACAGTGTGGGTGGCGTGTGTGACTCTATGGATAATAGATTAGAGGGATACTAACCATGAAATTGTGTTGTTTGTTTACTCAGACTTTAAGGTGTGCTTTTGTAGCCCAACGCAGTAGAAATGGTGTTTCTATCCAGTAGAAGAACAGTTCAGAGCAACATCTAAGTTGCATATTGAAGAGGAAGTTTATGCATGTTCAACTGTGTTACAATTGTTGGGAGTGACAACTAGTGAAATTATGATCCCTAGGCCTTGTTTCCGAGCATTGAAACACTGTTTATTTCCAGTTCTGCTACATGTTTGCTTTCTGCCATTTTTATCACAGATTACAAATACCACTTGTAATTACATTCATATCACTTGCATTTCACCATCTCTTCGCCGAACTAGTGCACCTATACATCTGACAAGTGTATTGGGTGTGTTGGGGACACAAGAGACTTCTTGTATCTTAATTGCAGGGTTGCTGAGAGGGATACGTTCAACCTCTACCTCCTTGAGTTCGATAAACTTTGGGTTATTCACTTAAGGAAAAATTGATGATGTCCTACAAGAATAGAAGCGCGTAGTAGACATTAGTTGGCTGGGCGGTCCATGTTGTTGCATTGCACTAATCTCAAAGCAGTGCTCAACCACACTGGAGGAACGGCCGAGTCGGCCGTTTTCGCGTGGCCAGACCCTGGCGAGCTTCGGGTGCCGCAGTCTCGCACACATTGGTAAGCGCGGGAGATGTGATGTTTCGGCGTAACTCCCGCACCGCCCACTCCACCGCTCTCACCTCTCGGCCTCTCCGCTACATGGGCGCCGCTCCTCCTCCCCTGCCCAGCCACAGTGGCCATTCCTGCACCCCTGCCCCCACCCTCACCATAAGTGGGTGGATGTCCTCGTCGGCAAGGCACCGGCGGATTTGGCACGGATGATGAAAGCACCGTTGCATGTTTGTCTCGGTCGTCCCCGAGCTGCGGCGGCCACATCAGAGGCGGGGATAGCTGCGGCGGCGCCATCGCGGGCTGGGAAAGCAGCGGCGAAGCCATCGGTGACCGGGGCTTCATCTTCGAGGCCACCTCCCACGGATGAAAAATGCCGCCAGCGGCATCTTCTTCCAAACCGGCGGCGTGGGCTTCTTCTTCAACGCCGGCGGGAGCACCCACGCCGTCCTTGGACACTATAAGTTTACTTTTCCTCCTTTAGATTTGGGTTAGGGTTTGTGTCCCCTTGGGATTTTTTCTCAACATTGTCTGCCTATTCATGTTGATCTTGTGTAGGCTCCGTGTAGATCTTTGTGTTCTTGTAGATCTGTTAGGGTTTGTGCCATTGTAAGCTTCGGGTAGATCTCGATTTTTCATGTTCTTTTAGATGTCAATGTTAATGTCCATGTCCATGTCAATGTCCATCTATTGCTTGTCAATGTTGATGTCCATATATTGCTTGTCCATGTCGATGTCGATGTCCACGTGCATGTAGTGCTTCTGATTGTCCATGTGCATAATTTTTTTATTTTTGCAGATCAAAAAAATATATGAAAAAGAAAGGACGTAGAAACATTTTGGGATTTATGGTTAAAGAAGAAAAAGAAGAAAACAGGGTTCTGCTTGTCCATTGCGGTGGTCATCAATGTTTCATGTCTTGCAATTGCGGTGATCATCGCCGTTTCATGTCTTCCATATCTTGCCGTTGTTGCTTAACACAGTCACTGACGTCTTTGGGTCTTGACAAGATACCCAAGACGAACTGCGAAGTCATTGGGACGCGGCTGTCGCTAACACCTCCTAGCCTAGAGGCGTGCTTTCGTGCAACCACTGGCTCGTCAGGCCTGTGGTGCCCGATAGGCAGGAGGAGGCGATGAAGCTGTCCATGTGTACACAAAGTCGGCAGCCGACTATTGGCCGCATCCCCAGGCCAGTGGCACCTCGCTGCTTCTACGTCCAGCTCGACAACGATCGATGAACTGTTGATGTTCATCATTCCCAGATCATTCCAGGCCGTGCTGAAGGAGTAGGTGCAGATCTCACTGCCGCTCTCGGCGTGCCACTGCTGCGACGAGTGAGAACTGGTCGGGTGTCGTGCTGAAGTACGAGCGGGAGGAATCCGTCGGCATCGTCAGGCAATGACAAACAATCAGGCAAGCTGGCCGGAGGGGTGGCCGTAGAGCGGCGGGCCACTCCACTCAGCCATTTTGGGAGTTTTGGAAGCTCGCCTCTCGGAACGACGGAAACACAGTATGGGAGGAAGCTGATAGTTCCCCGAGCTGGTGGCGATGGAGTGACATGCCACCGCAGCAGCGCCACCACTCCCCGGCACGCACGCACCAACCTTATATAAATCCTTACCACGCACGTCTCGCCCTCATCGATCCCACTCCCACCTTCCACTCCCTCCTCACCACTCCGCCGCACATCCCCTTCACCTAGCGCGGTGGTTTGATCAGTTCGCTTTCTTTGGCATGGAGAAGGGCCGCAGCCAAGGCAAGCAGCCGAACCCGCCCCTACTCTCACCGCCGCGCCGGGCGCGCGGTGACCGCGAGCGCGCGTCCGGCGCGTCCTTCTCGGCCTCGCTCCTGGACGCCATCTACCACTCTCTCGACGAGGGCAGCGACGCCGACGCCACGACGCGTCGCTCGGAGGAGAAGGCGCTGGCGCCGGCACCGGCACAGTTCTGGTGGTCGGGCAAGCCGAAGCAGGCGGACAGGCGCCGGCGCGACACTGGGCCGGCGGCTCGCCCCAGGCACTCGGGTTACGCCTCGTCCACCACCTCGTCCTCGGAGTCCACCTCCAGCTACAGCTTCTCCTGCTCCTCCGCGTCGACCACCGACACCGAGTCCACGCGCCGCCGTCGCAGCCCGCCTCCGCCGCGCCGCCGGCCGGAGGGATTCCTCGCCGCGGACGGCGCGGCGGATGACGCCGTGCTCCCACCCAGCGACAAGGCGAAGAAGAAGGGCAGGCCGTGCTTCCCTGTGGCGAGGCTCCGGACAAGAGATGCAGCACCGCCTTCACCCGGACCGGCGATGCCGCCGTCACCAGCCACGTTCGCGTGCGTCCTCAAGGCTCTGTTCACCTCAGGACGCCTCCCAAGGAAGCCCAAGACTCCGACACGCGTCCCACCTTCGCACGTACTGCCGGAGCTACCGCAGCCAGCTTGCACGTCGGTGACGACAGATGCGAACACGGTAGAAAGGAGGTGTGTGAGGTTCTGCTCGGACTCGGTGGTGCGGCGCAGGGTCGAGGAGCTGGTGCGGAGCCTCGGGGAGCTGGAGGAGGACGACGAGGAAAGCGACGCGAGCTCCGATCTCTTCGAGCTGGAGAGCATTGCCGGAGCGAACGGCGACGAGCTGCCCGTGTACGGTACAACCAGCCTCGTGGCCAATCGCGCCATCGCGCACGGGGCGGGTTTTTAGTTCCTTTCAAGCTAAAAATAAAGAAATAGAAAATGTTATCTCCAAAAAAGGGGGCGGAGAAATGTTATGATGTTGTTTGCATTTCTTCTGGTTTATCAAGTGTTGTAAATACTATATATTTTGTCTATTATTTAATTTATTGTTGCCGAAAATGAGTTTTAAATTATCAGGCTGAATGAAAATTTACAAAGGAACATAAAAAATTATATTGGGATAAGTTTAGAGCACAGCGTTGTTATTTTCCGTTGGCGACGGCAAGATAGTGCAATGATCGTGCCAATAACCTACCATTTTACTATTTCTCATGCAACTGAGAAATAACAATTTTAAGTCGATATTAAAAACTAAAACCGTACGTAGTTATTACTTAGCGAGAAAGAACATCAATCATGCCAATATTTTTATAGTTTTTCTATTGTTTGAAGGAGCGATTTTGAACTGAATATTTTGCTAGTTTTCTAGGTGGTAAACACTTGGAGTAAACGTGATTCGGTAGAAAAGATGCAGTTGAGACACATGATGAAATTGAACCGCTCTCAACTATACATCATTGGCAATTGCACTGCTTTCAACTGCATCCTTATCAACTGTACGAAAAAACACAGTTCGCCGACAAGTGTAGTTTGTAAGGAAACAAAGCAGTTGGTTCACATAAAAATGCAGTGAAGATAACCGTTTACAAGATTTTATAGTGTCATTGAAAAATAACTGTTTACAAGATGCTACAAAAATTATCGATCTCCGTTTGAGAAATATAAAGAGAGTATGAGACCTCCGCAGAACAAAATAGCAATAATATATTTCTGCGTCGTTGATAAATAATCACTCACATATATACTTATAGTACATGTGTATCTCGCTCAGGCAAATTTCTGTGGATTGTTCACCGAACAAACAAAACAAGGTGCGTCTATGCACGATTCAGAGACAAGGTACTGATGCTCTGTACCAACCGTTGTGAGAACCCCAGCTAATTGGCCAACGCATCGGAGCAGATAAGGCTCCACCGACCAATATTCCATGAGTTCTTCTGAAGAAACAATATTCCATGAGCATCTCAAATTGTTAACATTATTTTTATGAAACTTCTAACTGCATATGCATCGGTTAAAAAAAAAAAACTGCAAATGTACATAGCAAGCTAGCCCAAATCGGTGGATAGCTCGTACTAATGCACTTGTCTAGGTAGCTTGTACCTGAAGCATTTCCTTTTCATGATTGAAACGATGTCGATGATGGATCACATATGTGCCATTAATCTGCAGACGGAAGTTAAGTGCGAAACGTGTGCTGGGACAGGGCGTGCTTTTGGACCGATGCAATGTCGATCACGGCCTCGTGCTAACTAATGAAAGCAGTGAGTTATTTGCACCGGTGGTCACACAACTCGACAGCTATGTGCACTTAAGTCACACAACTGGATAACTGAATTTTTTGGTCACACAACTCGTCATCTGGTGCACTTAAGTCACTGACCCCACCTGTCAGGCCGTTTTCCGTTGAAGTTGATGCTGACTGGACACGTAATTTTGCAAAAAAAAACCCTGTATTTTTGTACATTTGCAAAAACCCCCTGTATTTTTTTCAAAAAACCCCTGAATTTTCGAAATGTCCAGAAATATAGGGGGGGGTTTGCAAATGTACAAAAATACAGGGGGGTTTTTGCAAGATTACGTGTCCAGTCAGCATCAACTTCAACGGAAAACGGCCTGACAGGTGGGGTCAGTGACTTAAGTGCACCAGATGACGAGTTGTGTGACCAAAAAATTCAGTTATCCAGTTGTGTGACTTAAGTGCACATACCTGTCGAGTTGTGTGACCACCAGTGCAAATAACTCTTGCAAGTCAAGCACCGACTAATCATATATAAGTCCCCTTACACATAAACTCCCCAATGATACCAAGCGTGTACGTGTATACACATTTTGTATTGTACTATAATAATGCATTCCCATAATTTATCGAAGGTGCAAAGCTCTGCCAGCTCGCGATCGCGCGTCTTCAACTCTGACACTGAAACAGTATCTCATGCATCAGAGCTCGAATAATCTTCAGCTTGCTTGTACACTGAGGGACTGAAGATCGATCTCAGCCCTAGCGGCGGGCGGCATGGGGCAAACAGTTCATGTCTGCTCGTGGCGACGCATGTCTTAGCAACACAGCCTGTGCTGCACTCCATTTTTTTAAGCCGAGCACGAGTGGGCACGAAGGTCCCGTCGTGGGACAATGGCATGCCGCATGATTCCTAGCCGCATATTCCTTTTCCTGAATTGAAGATGTCGATTTAGATATCTCTACTCTACGTACATAATTCTGAATCATCATGTATTGGACTAGTTGAATTCGGCGCGGCGCACGCTGCGCCCTTGATGTCAAATTATGATGACAAACTGTTCAGATTTAAATTGTTTGAAATGAAGATTTAAATTGTTTGAAATGAAGACAAAATTTATGAGTTGAAATAATTTTGGAAGGTGAACAAATTTTGAAAACGCCTCATTCGGCGTGATTCGAAATGTCGAATTCCGTTTGAATTTGTCGTGCTTTTTTTTTAGCGAGGAAATAGAAAAATAGGTAAGAAGCTAATTTATCAGATTTTCAACAAAAAGGACATTTATTAGTTCGTGTGGTAAGTTTAAAATTTTGTGAAATTTAAAAATTACTTAAGTTGTGAGGTGCGAACAATGTTTTTTTTTTTGCAACTTTTGTGTGGACAGTCTAAATATTTGTTAATTTTTAAGATTTTTGATATATTATTCATGTGAAAAGTGTCTTGAGACTGTAGTGAAGAACACTGTAGATTCTCGCAAATAAAAAAATTGCAAGAAAAAAATTCAAAAAAAAAAGGGGAAAAAAAGGAATACTGTTCATGTGGGGCCCACCCTCGCTTAAAGAAAGTATCACCGAAAAACTGCGCTTAAAATTTGTGCCAGAAATATGAGTGCGGGAAAGAAATTTTAGTTTATTTTTCTGTAAAAGTGAAAATTAGGAGAAAATAAGATTTTTTTTTGTTATTCATGTGAAAAGTGTCTTCAGACTGTAGTGAAAAAGCTGTCATTTGGGAACGATGTTTAAAAGGTGTGTCAGAAATTACCGTAGTTTGATGTTCGTAAAAAATTGTGAATCACAAATTACAGGAAAAAAATTATACAGTGCGAGGGTGGCTGAGAGCTCGCGATCTTGTATGTCTTTCATATATGCTTGAAAGGAGTGTGAAAAGTATGAGCGTGGAAAAAATTTAAATTAGGAGAAAAATAAGATGCAGTAAAAAATTTGTTCGATGTGGGAAAAATATCTTAAAGAAACAATTAACGAAAAAATTTAAAGAAACTATTACCGGAAAAATTTGTTTAAAAGTTGTATCGAAAATGTCGACAAAACTTGAAACTATTCAGGAGAATGGAGCCTACTTGTCTTCGCGCATATATTACTTGTATATAACTTTTTGGAAAACAAAAAAAAAAATTAAAAAAATCGCAAAAAAAGAAGGAAAAAAGGAATACTGTTCATGTGGGCCCACCCTCTCACTGTAGAACACTGCATACTCTATAGTGCGAGTACTGTTCATGTGGCCCCGCTCGCATTGTAGAACACTGTAGACTGGCTGAGAGGCCGACATTTTGCACTGCTTTCATATTCTACTATGTAGTAATGTACGTGGTAGGTACTGGTTGCATGGAAATGCAGCGAACGGAAGACTCCAAGTACAGTCATGTAGCGGGCGACGACGACGGCTGATCTGCATGTTGGCACCGGATTTGGACCGGTTGGCTGTGCACGAGAGTGACGGTGGTAGCGCGTAGTGACGGTGGCAACCGCCGGCCGGCCATGACGGCAATAAACCACGACCTCCCCAGCGGAGGCAGACGCGGACGGGGCAGCCAAAGGGAGCAGGAGGTGCCGGGTGCCTTTTCCGGTGCTTTAACGACTTAACGAGGCCCGGATCCCGTAGAACAGCATGGAAACTGTTAGAATTTAATTAATCTGTAATTAGGGATAATCCTCTGTTGTAATAACCGCATGTACGGATGCCCTATGAGGCAACCGTCGCGACGGTTTCCCTCGCTCCCGATCGGACGCGTCCTTCTCACGTCCGTTTCCCTTGTATAAATATGTTGATCATCAATGGAATAGGCAAGAGTTTGATTCATTCTGTTGTTTTGTCTCTCGCTATACAAATCGACTCGCAACACGTTATCAGCAATTCGCTTTGCCGAGAGAGCAAACTGGCCGAACTCGCCGGCAAACTCGCCGGAAATAGAAGAACAGAAGGGGAAAACAAGAATCGGTAAGATGCCTGCAGGTTTCCTGAAATTTTCCTTCGAGTGCTTCTCAAAGAAGGTCGCCGGCCGTACCTGAGGCGTTCGTGCTGCTCGCCACGCCGGCGGCGCACGAACCGCTGGACGTCGGGCTGCTTCCCCGAGCGTCGCCTTCGAGCTACGCCTCACCAAACCGAGCGCCGTGCATGTGGACGCCGGCCGGGGCTGCCGTGTCGAGCGCTCGCCTTGGGCTGCGGCTGCCCTCGTAGACCGGCCGCCGATTTGGAGAGTGGAGGCCGGCGAGCCTCGGGCTCGTGAATGGCTACTCCAATGGGGTCGCGCCTGGAACGCTGCTCCCCGGCGGCTACTCTTCAGATGATGAGGACGGCGACCCGGTATCCCCTGAATCTCGCTGTAGAAGCCGCCGCCGCCGGCGGAGTGTGGTGGTGGTACTGGTTTTTGGCCACCGCTGCCAAAAGGAGATCGGGGGCGCGGTTGCTCTCGAGAACGGAGACGTCCCCTCGCCTTATCCGATCGTGAGAGCGGCGCTGGGCTGGGCCTAGTTCTGGCCGAAAGGCCAAACAGGTTGCAGCCAATGCTCTGTACGAGCAGAAAAAAAAAAGAATTAAAACGAAAAAACAAAAAAATGGGTCGCATGAGCCATGGTACTGGGATGCCCAGTTCGGCCTAATGCCATTTTTTATTTCGTATTTCTTTTCTGATTAGCTTCAAGCTCTTTCAGTTTTTGTATACAAAATGTTTGTTAGTAGTTTCTAACAATTGACTACGTAATGTCTGAAAATTTATGTCAACATTTGTATGAGTGCAATGTTAATTGCCAAATGTTGAGGTTGCTTGAAAATAATATGACTTCTTTCAATTTTTGCATAACTTTGTTCACAACTAAAGGTCTACACCATAATATGGTGATTACCTATAATGTGTTTTAATCAACACAAGGTTGTGCAAAGTAACATGAGGGAAGGTCTACACTACCAAGTAGTGATTACCTCCATGTGTTCAGAGCAAAAAGTGAAAGCACACGGGTTATGGCATGAAGATAGCCATACGTGTGAGGTGTTCTACAAAACAAAGATATACGCCATGTTATGGTGATTATCTTGTTGTGGAAAGTCATATTTTTGGTCGTTCAGGTTCATCCTAGACCTTTGTATTTGAATCAAGCATGTTATTGCACACACAAGAAAGATCTACATATGATTTTTCATGCAGGATATGGGTGACATATCCAAGAAAGATATATTGTGTGTTGTACTATTATAATGTCATGAGACATATGATATTATAATAATTATATGAGAAAAAAAATGAAGGCACAAAACTTTCGACATAGTGTCATAGGAACGGAATAATTTTCGTTCGGAACTATGATGTCTACACCATTGGTGACTACCTTCATGATGTTTTTCCAACTACTTGGAAATGTCATAGCATTTGTCATTGGTTGTGATTCTAGAGTCACATACTCATGAGTGGAAATCCAAGACATTGGTGGCGACTATATCGCAAATTATGCTATGAAGAGTTTTATGCAATATATTTGCGTAATTTGGTGATTACCTTCCATGTATACACAACTTATGAGACGTAATCATAGTAGTGAATTAAATTTCACGCACAACTGAGAGGTTGATGCCACTTTGTGGTGTTTGCCTTCATGTGTTATAAATAACATAAGGTTGTGGGGACTATGATCGGTGGAAACCCTCCATAAGTATGAGGCACCACTAGGTGGTTGACTACCTCTATGTGTTTTAGGAGAATTAAAGGTTTGTCGTTTTATAGAGACTATCTTTAATTTGAAGATCTACACCACATCGTGGTGATTATCTTTTAGCGGAAGGTTTCCCTATGCGTCACTTAGAATCACCATGATCATGATTATGCTTAGCCATAGCATTTTCATCGTACTTGATTTACTAAAGGTAAATTCATGCATGAACATGTCATGCAACATATGGCTGACCATTTTTCAAAAGGAAATGCGATGTGAATACACAAGGTGGGAGTAATTTTTGAACATGGGTCATGGACACTAATGGTTTTGTCGACCCGTGCTTTGACGCCACTGAAACTCCACCTGTAGAGAATTTTATGTGGCATCGCAACGACTCACTTATTAAACTGAGTATTTAACAGATGATGAAATTTGTTTTCCTGTTGACACTCCATTCAAGATAGATATGTTGTCATAAGAATCATACGAATGGCTATTCATTCGTATTCAGAATTTTAAGTCCGTTGAGGCTTATAATTATGTTATCTATAAATCAATATGAAGTTGATAGCATGTGATAAGGCAGTCTCAGATCTTGATCTGATTGTATGACCTTACTGCACTTTATGTTCTCCTATGATGGTAAAAGAAATATCATCTTTATGTCAGTATGAATATGAAGAATCATCGGGTACAGCCAAAGGGTGCTATACCATTATCTGAAATTCATGCTGGTGCTTATAATAAGCAAGTTTGTGGTTAAAGAACCATGAGGATTTGAACGTAAAGTGAGTATGACATACAGAAATGGAGTGTACATCTCAAAAGGGAATGGATCATCTAAGGTCATTATACTACATATCTTGTCCATGGGACATGATAGTTGAGAAAAAAATTGAGTGTATGAATCAATTCATACTCAATATTGTTGCGTACACAATAATATTTCATCCTTTACCAATCGGGTATAGGACGATTCGAAAAATTATTGTTGATTCTGTTGGCCACAATAAAAATGGAATATTCCCGACAATCATTAGATTTTATGTACACACACGTGGCATAGGGGAATTAATTTTAAGGCACTCTCACCTTAAAATTTGAAATGAGCCACTCATTATTCTGAATGCATTGAATAATGCAGAATATTCAACCATTGTTTGGGTTATGTTGGTACTTCATGGTGTTCATAGACACATCTAGAAGGTGGTCTTAGGTGTGGATCATCCGCACAAAACCATGTGTTTACTGAATTAATTGCTCAAATTGACGAATTTGGAGCAAATTATCCTAAATATGGGATAGTTCCATTGGAATGGAAATGTCGTTATATTTTATTCACGAACATTCAATGGTCATATTCAGTATGTTGTGTACCTTCCCAAAATGGCGTGGCTAGATCTCTTATAGAAGAGAGTCAAATTGAATGGCCATGTTACAGAATTGTGATTAGCCAACATTCGTTGGTGGTATATGGTCTCACACGCCGCATATTTGGTCTAATGAGATCAAATGCATATTATACTGCATCCCTTGCAGTTTGTACGTGGAATCAATGAAGTATTTCCCATCTGCGGTAATTCGGTTGCATACCGATATCACCACCCCGGCGTACATAAAGGGCCTTCACATATATTTGGGATCTATGTGAGGAATGACTATGGTATGATTGTTAATCCGTCAAATACCTTAACCCTAGCAAGGGAGTCATTTGCAGCCCGTGCGTTGATTGCTTTTGCAATAAGGACATTTTCTGGCATTAGGGGGAGAAATGTACCACATAGAATGCCAGGAAATGCATAAGAAATGTAGTAAACATTTTGTCCACGTACTTAAGAATCTGAACCACAGGTTCAGGTTATGAGAAATTTGCAATGTTTGCAAATAATCTGCCATATACATTTACTGTGACAAAGGTGTCATTGAAATAAAGTACCAGAACGAGTGGAGGTACCTAATAAACCACTTGTGTCCCCAAATGAGAGCATGAGGGGGAGAATTCTGGACGCATGAGATTAAGTTCTCATAGGAGGAGATGTTCTCCTAATCAGTAAATGTAGTTCAACCTCGGGTTGAAGGACACCTGACGGATGTGCGTCATCCAGAGCCCATCACAGATGTGCACACAATTTAAGTGTTGGGAGATCGAAACACCTTGACTTTGTTGTTGTGGGAAATAACAAGGAGTTAAGAGGCGTAAGAGAATTCCACAAATGATATTGATTCATGAGAATCGTATATGAAAAGTCTACATATGTCGACATAAGTTTCTTCTTGAGAATTGCAGAGATCCTTTTGGGCCCTGAACCAAAATCCATGGAGAGTGTTGTTTTGCACTTATGTTGGTTCAAATGAAAGGAAGCAATTAAGGAAGAGTAGCACTCACTCATCAAAAGAGAGGTGTTTACAATAGTAAAACCTGCTCCTCATAAGTATCTTCGGTAGGGAAGAGAAGTGACTTTTTCGTTCAGAAACGAAAATAGATGAGGTGGTGAAAAAGTGAGGCTTGTAGCACAAGGGTTTCCGCAGAGACCCAACATCGAATACGATGTAGCATACCTTTTTGGTATGAGTGGAATTATGTTTCGATACTGAATTGGCAGTACAGATCCATGCGGTTGATGTATGTAGTGGCTATATACTCACATGGATCACTCAGTTTAGATATAGAAGTCATTGAAAGGGCTTAATATTCTGAATCCAATGATAAATCGCAACATGCGTGTGTGAAGCTTCAGAAGTCATTCTATGACCTTGAAGATGTCGGAGATTGTGTGGTACAACCGACTAAGTGAGTTACTCCTTGATAAGGATTACTCTAATAATGATGATTGTTGATGTGTATTCATGAAGATATCCTAAATTGGATTTACATCATTTTAGTGATGTCGATAATCTTATCATCAATGTCTATAAAGGACATACGAGATACACACAATCATTTTAAGACGGATATTTGGGTCAAACCAAATGATGCTAAGTTTATAGCTTGAGCGTATTCCCTTGGGAATAAATGTATATCAGTCTTCATATATCCAGAAATATTGGAAAAGTTCAATATGGATATATCTTATCGAACACCTATGGTCATATTATACATGAAATGGGATACAATCCCATTCAGACCTAGGGGAGATGGTGAAGTGATAGTGGACCTGAAGTTCCATATCTGAATACCATCAAACACACATATATCTTGCTGAATACGTCAGGCCTGACATTATATTTGTTGGCAATTTATTTGAGAGTGCAATCCCCAAAGCAAGGTATAAGATTTGTGTAAGGAATATTCTCAGATATGTCCAAGGCACAAAAAGTTTTGATTAGTTCCATCGGAAAATCAAGACTGGACCATGTTGTGAAATCTCGATAGTGACTAATTATGTGATCCCAACAGTGTCATATCAAAGACTGAATTTAATGGAAAAATATTCTGAGGAGAGCCTTCAGAATAGACTCTAAATGGGTCCTTCAAGTGACCATTCTGCAGTAATGAAGCATCACAAGATGTGTATGGCTTCGCGGAATGATTGGCCACATGTGAGATCATGTGGAGATTCGACAGAATCATCAAGATAATGTCACTTGTATTGTTTACGGGTTATATCCTCGTGAATTACGGAAGTGTAAGAGGATAATTTGCAAACAAACTATTGTGATATTCACAATGTCTCTACCAGCGTTTATATTCCAGAATTAGGTTCGTGGAATTGGTAGGGGATAACCTTGAGGTTTGCAAAGTTCAGGGGGAGTAAAATCCCTAGAAACCCTAGTGGCTACGCCCACTAATCATTCGAGATAATTGCTTTGTACGAAGCATCACGGGAATGTGTAGGCTTCAAAGGATGATGAACTTTGTCCAGAGTTCAAGTGGGATCGGTTCATTGGAATCTCCCACTATTATCTATGAGATAATGCTGCTTGTATTGTACAAATGCAGACAGGTTATATTAAGAGTAATATTACAAAGCATATTGCTCCTAAGTTATTGTATCCCCATGAACTACAGAAGAATGGGGAAATAAGTATTTTGCAAGTAAAGTCATGTGATAACCTCGCAGATTTGTTTCCAAGTCGTTACCAAGTTCTTTGTTTGATAAATATATGAAGGGAATTGGTATGAGAAGACTTAGTGACTTGCAAAATTCAGGGTGAGAAATCTCCTAGGTTATAACTTGTTGAAAATCATGTAAGGTTTCCTGACGGTTTCTCATGTAAGGTTTTTAATGAGGCAATAGTAGTACAAGCATGGACGATATATGTCAATTTCTCCTTATTTTCCCACGGGTTTTTAGAAGGAGTTTTTCAGGACATATTGTGTTTCTTCTCAATTTTTCCCACAGGGTTTTTGGAGGAGATGATTCCAAAGGATGATCGGTCGCAAGGACAAGCAAGGATTAGGGGGAGTGTTAGAATTTAATTAATCTGTAATTAGGGATAATCCTCTGTTGTAATAACCGCACGTACGGATGCCCTCTGAGGCAACCGTCGCGACGGTTTCTCTCGCTCCCGATCGGACGCGTCCCTCTTCTCACGTCCGTTCCCCTTGTATAAATATGTTGATCATCAATGGAATAGGCAAGAGTTCGATTCATTCTGTTGTTTTGTCTCTCGCTATACAAATCGACTCGCAACAGAAACAAGTATTCACGCGAGCAAGCATCGGACAAGTATAAAACTACACGTGGGTTACATGTTATCACAGTCAGCCTCAATGTACCTTGCGTTATTAACTCAGCTACTTTAACATTGTTCAATAGACCACACCAACCGTTGTCGTTATAGAAGCTCTACCTTCCATCTTTTTATCTTTTTGCACATATATATCTACTCACTTGTGTTGTATTCTTATCGCTTCTCTCTTCATGTTGTCTACATTGGCTTATCCGTGCAACTAGTGTTATCATACTTTGTTTTGATTAGAGTCTAGTTATTATGAATGATAGCGATAAATCTAACAGGAGAATTGTGGGTGTGTGAATAGGAAGCACCGGGAATGTTTGAGCTGCATTAGTTTGGTCTTCTTCCACCTCTCTTGCTTAGAGAATCTCTAACTGCATCAGCCATACTTGACCCTCTATCTGTCCGTGGACGCGACGTGTCCGTGAAAAGTAGCTGACACCTTTATATGTCCCCTCCTACAACCACACACGATGTAAACCTCCACGAAAATTACATGCATGTAGATCATACTATACGCCAAAATTATTAGAGTCGCAAATAAATACTCTCCCATTCCATTTTAATCTTCTTTGTTCTGATTAATCAATATTTTACGGTAGGAAATAATACTAGCCATCTCCACCTTGATAATTAAGTAAGCACATTCACTACTGGAAATTCGCTTACTTCCGACGGTGTAAACTTACAGTCGCGGTCCGTCACTCTAATGGCCGATGGTTATCAGGAAACTGTCGTGTATGAATACAAATAAATGACAGTTCAATAAATCCCGGGAATAACCAACTCTCATCTATCCAACCAAATGGTCGATGGTTTGGAGCTGGGGATTGGGTTATGTAGCCGACGAGCATATATATTGCAACTCTCGGCTATACGTTGCAATGGCCGACAGTCGTATTGCACTCTCGACTACGAGCCGCAATAGACAATGGTCAAACTTAATAGTGGACGGTCATATCACAACTCTCAGTTGTGCGATGTAATGGTCAATTTAATAGCGATTGTTGATTTTCGCATGGAAACAAGTATCAAAAGTTATTTAGTAACGAGCGCGATGCACACATTATTTCGGCAATGGTGTAGTTCCCTTGTGCGGACTTTTGTATATGATCATTTTGAAGGAGTCCTAATGATACTTGTACTATTCAAGTTTTTTCTTTCAAAAAGGGGGCAGAGCCCCAGCCTCTGCATGAATTAATGCACACGACCTTATTTATCTATTCAGAGTTTATAAGTTCAGCGATTCTGCTCATGGATCACATAAAGTGTTCATAAAAATTAACCGGCGGAAGAAGGAAAACATATAGCACCTATGCATGATATATCCTTCTAGTAAGCCGTCAGCCACCTAGGTTGAAGATATCCTGAGCAAGGGTCTGAAGATGAGAGCATCCGAAATACATATGTGCCCGCTGCTCCTCAAGCAGAAGACATGACCCTGTTTGGATCCCGTGGATAGCTATATGAATAACATATAAATAAAATGAGCATTTGGAGTCTTGTTAAAAACTATGTTGTTTTGGCAATTCCATGACGCCCACATTAGAGCGTAGACCCCGATGCGGATATGAGCCTTGGTTGCTTTATCAATCCCGTTTAACCAATTTCCCAACATATTTGTTATATTGGTGTGTGGTGTAATATTAAAATTAAATTGCACAACTCTCCAGATCATCTGAGCAAAAGAACAAGAAATGAAACGATGGTGACTCGACTGCTCTGAGTCACAAAACACGCAATTTTGACACCATTACCAATTTCTCTTTGCAAGATTGTCTTTTGTCAGAATAAATTTCTGTAAAGAAACCACATAAAAAACTTAATCTTTAGAGAAGCATTTATTTCCAAATATATATTCAAAAAAAAGACTGTGTGTCCGTTCATAAATTTGCATACATTGATTTAACTCTTAAGGACCATGTCATCGTGAGTTTCCACACAAATGTTTCTGATTCATCCGTTAAATATACCATCATCAATCTTTGAACAAGGTGTGCAGCCAACTATTCCATTTCTGACTGGTTAGACCCCTCCTACAGGGGAGATATAGATAAAATACTTTGGACAGAAACCTATATCCGTCTAAGAATATTATATAGGGACGGACAGTGTTGAGATAGCAGTAAATCTCCTAACCAAGTATCCTCCAATAATCAAACACTTACACCACATCCCAACTGAAAATACGATGCATGATATCATCACAACGTGGACTATAGTTACTTTTTATCTGGCATTAATATAGAAGATGCATGATATCATCATAACGTGGTCTGAGAAAATAAAAAAAAATTGGTAGACGGAGAGAAAATGTATGATTTGGGTCTTTATTCTCGCGAGAGAGCATGGAACAAGTATCAGAAGTACACATGTGTGTATACATGTTATCATTATGTACATTGCATTAACTCAACTACTTCAACATTGTTCAATAGACGCACACCAACCATTGCTATTATACTTAGAAGCTATTATCTCTCGTCTTAATTATTTCTTGCACATATATATGTCTTCTCTCTTGTATTCTATTCTTCTCACCTTTCTCCTTTGTGTAGTCTACATTGGCTTATCCATGATGCAACTAGTGTTATCATCCATTTGTTTGAATTGAGTCTAGGAATTACGCAGGACAGCGATAACCCAACCGGAGAAGTGTGTGGGTATGAGAATAGGAAGCATCAAGAATGTTCCAATAACGTTACTTTGTTGTTGTTCTTGAAACACCCTTGCTTAGAGTATCTCCAACTGGATTGGGAAAATTCGACGATCTATATGTCCTCAGATGCGTCCGGACGTGTCCACAAACAGCTTTCGGTACACATATATGTCAACTCCTGCAACCACACCGCCCAGTTTTATACCTCAAATCCATACAAATTATATGCATTAATGTAGATCATACTATGTACCTTAAATTATTCGGAGTTACAAATAAATAATCCCTCGGATTCAACCGAAATTCTACGGTAGGAAATAATTCTAGACATCTCCACCTTGGTAATCAAGTAAGGGAATTCACTACTATAAATCTCCTTATTTCTGACGGTGTTAATTAATAGCCGATGGTATCGACTATTATGATAATAACTGACAATAGCTCTAATGGCTTATGGTTATCGGAAAACTCTCGGGTATGACTACCAATAACTGATAGACAGTCAATTATGCGACGGGGAATAACCAACTCTCTGCTATCCAACCAAATGGTTAATTGTTTGTATTAATATCCAACGGTTTTCCTTTCATAGACGGGGATTAGCTTTTCTAGCCGACTGCCATATTGCAACTCTTGGCTACATGTTGCAATGGCCTACGATCCTACTGCAACTCTCGGCTATGTGCCGCAATGGATGCCAATCAACTTAATAGTTGAAGGTCATATCACAAATATTGGTTGTGGGATGTAATGGTGATGGTCAAATTTAATAGCGACGATCGATTGTCACATGGAAACGAGACCAAAAGTTATTTAGAAACAATCAAGTAGTGCATGGATCCGTCGAGCCAGCATGGGAACAAGTATCAAAAGTTATGTAGTAGAATTCAGAAGGACAAATGCAAACACTGTCATACCGGAGCCAACTGGTAATCTACACTCCTGGTGGCTGAAAGCAAGGAGGAGTTTTAGAGGGAAAGAGAAAAGGACCTTTGACACACTTGTCATTTTGGTCTGCTGGCGCTTGTGGAAGGAACGTAATGCCAGATGCTTCAACAACCCTAGCAGGCAGCACACGGTGCAAGCCTTGGTTCTGTCCATCTTGGATGAACTTACCTCTTGGCTTAGGGTAGAAGTAGGTGGGAGGCAAAATATTGAGAGAGAGTAGGCAGGGGTTTTTGTTTCGGATGTGCCGCTGATCATTCCTCTTGTGGTTTGGTCAGCCCTTGTAATTGTGTTCTTTGCTCCTTCTATAAATCTAAGGTACGCTCTTGGCGTACTCTCGAAAGAAAAAAAGTTATGTAGTAGAAGGAGAGAAGATGGATATATAATTTGGGTCTTCATTCTCTCGAGCAAGCATAGGATAACTATCAAACGTACGTGTGTGTGTATGTTATCATAATCAGCCCAAATGGACCCTGCATGCATTTAACATTGTTCAATCGATATGCACCAACAGTTATTATAGTATAAGCTCTTACGTTTCGTCTTAAGTATTTTATTGCACATATATATCTACTCCCTTGTGTTCTATTCTTCTCACATATTCTTCATGCTAAAAAGAAGGAAATGGAAAAGAAAAATGTAAGAATCCTGAAAAAGGAGCTGAAGAAATGTATGTCGTTGATTGCATTTCTTCTGGTTCATTACGTCTATATTTGTACGTCTTCTTTAATTTAATGTGTTGTTATTATAAAATTATCATGATGAATGGAAATGTAAAAAGGAAAACGTTAATATTGGGATAAATTGGAGCGCAACGTTGTTATTTGCTTCGGTGAGGTAGCGCGATGATCGTGCCAATAATCCTGCGATTATACTGTTTATCATGCAACTGAGAAAATACTTTTTTTTAGGTCGATGCTTAAAACTAAAAACGTGGTTATTATTCTTTGGCGAGATAGAGAATCAATCGTGCCAATATTTCGGTAGTTTTTTTAAGGATGATTTTGAAGTAATTCTTTTGCTAGTTTATTAGGTAGTAAACACTTCGAATAAACATGATTCGATTAAAATGATGAAATTGAGATACACGATGAAGTTGAAACATGTTATCGGATGCATCCTTATCCACTATGTCTCTCTTAGATACACCGCTCTCAGCTACATTGTCAACTGCACCTTCTCAACTGCATCCTTGTCTACTGCATCCTTATCAACTGTACGAAAAGCACAACTGGTTCAGACAACTATAGTTTGTTAGAAACAAAATAGCTGGTTCACATGAAAAATGCAGTAAAGAGTACCGGTCAGTAGATTTTTATGGTGTAAACGTGCACCAGTTAGAAATAACTATTTACGAGATGCTTAAAAATCGTCCGATCTGAGTTTGAGAACCATGCAAATACAGAGAGATTATGAGATCTCTATGCCAAAAACTTTTTTTAGATATAAGGCACCAAGTGCCCAGTTTTAAATTAATAAAGCCCCAAACGGCCAGAGTTTACAAAATGTTGTTGAACAGCAACGAATACAACAAGCTAAGATAAAACAAAGATGAAGCACAACTTGAGTCTCGAGGCCCTTGTCGAGTCCCGCGATCCGATCAGAAGTAGAGTCGGTGAAGAAACACCACAGAGGAAACCCATGTCATCGTCAACCACCAGGGCCAAACCTTCTCGCAATGTCATTTGTGTCCACCTCCAGAGAAAGCACCATGCTTTCTCGCCCTGGATCGAAGGGCGCCACACCGTCGAGAGGTAGATAAGCTCACCCTGAGCACACATGGACATTCACCAAGAAATCTGCCAAGAGGGAGATATAGCATTGTTGCCTCATCAAGCCGCGACCCACGAACAACACCGCCGCCGCAGCACATACCACAACACAAGACATACACTACTGGGAGAGATCGCCACCAAAGATGCGGGGAAAGAAAGGCGACGGTGACCGCGAACGACCAAGACAAGCCGGCTCATATGCTGCTAACAAATCGGAGAGGGGAACACTTCCCCTCTCGCCCAGGTTCGAGGGCGTCGACCCACCGGTGAGCAGACACTTCAGGGAGGCAGAGCACCATGGCGCTTGGCCAGTCACAATACCGTCGTCTCAAGGCGATGCCTCCATGGAGGGAACGCCGCCGGAGCGCCGCTGTCGCCCAAATCAGTTTTTTTTCAGGTTTTGCAGGATGGGGAGGAGGGGAGGACCTCGATGTCACCCTGAGGAAGGAGAACGCGCCCGCAGCGACGTTGACGTCGTGGCCGCCATCGTCGGCCAAGGGTTTCCCCCGATCAATAGCCCCTCCTCGGGCCACTCCCACCAACCATAGGAAGAATCCAATGTCAGGGAGATGCGACGAGCAGCACAATGGGGCGCAACGCAGCCATCTTCAGATTTGGAGAACGGAGGCCCAACGGGTCAACCTCCCCACCGCGAGCACACCCGCTGCCGCCTAGCCACCCGTGCAGCCGAGACGCATGGCCTGCAGCACCGACGTCCGCCACCCGCCGCCAGGTCGACGTAGTCCTCACCACGCGAGGCCGGCTCCGCCTCAGATCCAGAAGCCCTCCACCACAAGGATGAAGCAGCGACAGCCCCGCCGCCACCTTCCTCGACGGCCGAGCGGGCTTGCCCGCCGGTTACCTCAGGCGGCAGCGAGACGGAGGGAGGGGAAGGGAGGGGTGGGGTGGGTGCGGCGTTAGGGTTTAGACCTTCGAGTCGCCTCCGGAGGGGCGACGTGAGGGAGGGAGGGGCTCGATCGGTGAACTCTCCATGGAAAAAGCTAGAAATAATATATTTCTACGTCGTGGATAAATAATCACTCACATACTTCTACGTGTGTATCTCACTCAACCAAATTCTATAGATCGTTAACCGCACAAACAAAATAAGATGCGTCCATGCACGATTGGACGCAAGCTGCCGATGCTCTGCGGTGTACCAACCGTTGTGAGAACCCAGCTAATTAGCCAATGAATAAGACTAGTTAGATAACCGACCAATATTCCATGAGTTCTTCTGAAGAAACAGTATTCTTTTCATCAAACTGTTAACTGCAAATGTACATAGCAAGCTAGTCCAAATCTGTGGATAGCTCTCGTACCAATGCATTTTTTTTTCGAAATCGTACTAATGCACTTTTCTAGCTTGTACCTGAAGCATTTCCTTTTCATGATTGAAACGATGTTGAAAATTAAGTGCGAAGCGTGTGCTGGGACAGGACATTCATGTTTTCGACCGATATGGATGCCATGTCTCATCACGCGCTCGTGCTAATTAATAAAGCACCCAGACTAATCATAAGCCCTGCTATACATAAACTTGCAGGTGATACAAAGCATGTATACACAACACATTTTGTACAGTATGTCTAATAACGTGCAGTTTCGTCGAAGGTGCAAGCTCGTGATCGCATCTTGAACTCTGACGCCGAACAGTATCTCATCAGAGCTCTAATAATCTTCAGTTTGTACAGTACGTACGGCGTGAAATGTTTGAGGAGACTGAAGATCGATCTTAGCGGCGGGCGGCATGGGGCAAACCGTTCATGTCTGCTCGTGGCGACACATGTCTTAGCAACACAGCCTGTGCGATTTTTCTAAGCCGAACACGACTGGGCACGAAGGTCGATCCCGTCGTGGGACTTGCCGGGTGCCTTTATTTACTACTAGAAGCACAGAAGATGGATATATATTTTGGGTCTTCATTCTCGCGACCAAGCATCGGACAAGTATCAAACCTACACGTGGGTGTGTACATGTTATCACTTATCACAGTCAGTCTCAATGTACCTTATACGGAGTACAGTATTATTTACTCAACTACTTTAACATTGTTTAATAGACCACACCAACCGTTGTCGTTATAGAAGCTTTACCTTCCGTCTTTGTTTTTTTTTCTGATATATATATCGACTCACTTGTGTTGTATTCGTATCGCTTCTCTGCTTCGCGTTGTCTATATTGGCTTATCCATGCAACTAGTGTTATCATACGTAGGTTTTATTAGAGTTTGGTAATTATGAATGACAGCAATTAATCCAACAGGAGAATGCGGGTGTGTGAATAGGAAGCACCGGGAATGTTTCAGCTCTGTTAGTTTGTTCTTCTTCTTGCATCTATCGCACTCAGAGCATCTCCAACTGGATCGGGCATACTTGACCACATATCTGTCCGTGGACGGCTGGATGCGTCCGGACGTGTCTGTGAACAGTAGCTGACACCTTTAAATGTCCGCTCCTACAACCACACGCGCTGTAAACCTTAAATCCATGAAAGTCACATGCATGTAGATCATACCACATGCAAAAAATATTCGGAGTCACAATTAAATACTCCTCCGTTCCATTTTAATATTTTTTGTTCTAATTAATCAATATTTTATAATAGAAAATAATGCAAACCATCTCCACCTTGGTAATTAAGTAAGCACATTCACTACTAGAAATTCCCTTACTTCCGACGGTGTTAACTAAAAGTCGACGGTCCGTCGCTTTAATGGACGATGGTTATCGGGAAACTCTCGGGTATGACTACAAATAAATGACAGTGAAATCAATCCCGGGAGTAACCAACCCTCAGCTATCCAACCAAATGGCTGATGGATCATTTCGGCAATGGTGTAGTTCCCTAGTGCGGACATTTGTATATGATCATTTTGAAGTAGTCCTAATGATACATGTATTATCCAAGTTTTTTTTTCCAAAAGGGGGCGGAGCCCCAGCCTCTACATGAATCGATGCACACAATCTTATTTATTTATTCAAAGTTTATAGGTTCAGCGACTGCAGCTCATGGATCACATAAAGTGTTCATAAAAATTAACCAGCGGAAGAAGAAAAACATATAGCACCTATGCATGATATATCCTTCTAGTAAGCCGTCAGCCACCTAGGTTGAAGCTATCCCGTGCAACGGTCTGAAGATGAGAGCATCCGAAATCCTTACGTGCCCGCTGCTTCTTGGGCAGAAGACATGACCCTGTTTGGATACAGTGGAGTATTGTTAAAAATATCGTTTCCGCAATTCCATAACGCCCACATTAGAGCGCAGACCCCGATCCAGATATGAGCCTTGGTTGCTTTATCAATCCCATTTAACCAATTTCTAAACATATTTTTTATATTGGTGGGTGGTGTAATATTAAAAGTAAATTGCAGAACTCTCCAGATCATCAGAGCAAAGAACAAGAAATGAAAAGATGGTGACGGGACTCCTCCGTGTCACAAAACAACCTTCGATATTTCACTTTGCAAGACTGTCTTTTGTGAGAATAAATTTTTGTAAAGAAACCACATAAAATTTTAATCTTTAGTGGCAACTTTATTTTCCAAATATATTTTAAAGAAAAGACTGTGTGTTCGTTCATAAAATCTGCATACATTGATTTGACTGTTAAGCACCATGTCTTAGTGAGCTTCCACATAAATTTTTCAGATTCATCCGTTAAATGTGCCATCATCAACCTTTGAACAAGGTGCGGCCAACTATTCCATTTCTGACTGGTTAGAGCCCTCCTACAGGGGAGATATAGATAAAATAATTTGGACATAAACTTGTTTCCAGCTAACAATATCATTATATGGAGACAGATACTGTTGGGATAGCGGTAAATCTCCTAACCAAGCATCCTCCACGAATCAAACACTTACACCACATCCCAATTGAAAATAAGATGCATGATATCATCACAACGTGGACTATAGTTACTTTTTCTCTAGCATTAATATAGAATATGCATGATATCATCGTAACGTGATCATGAAAAATAAAAATTATTTTGTAGAAGGAGAGAAGATGGATGATTTGGGTCTTCATTCTCGCAAGAGAGCATGGAACAAGTATCAGAAGTACACATATGTGTATACATGTTATCATTATGTACATTGCATTAACTCAACTACTTCGACATAGTTCAATAAACTCACACCAACCATTGCTATTACAGAAGCTATTACCTCTCGTCCCTTAATTATTTCTTGCACATATATATCTACTCTATTGTGTTCTATTCTTCTCACCTTTCTCCTTCGTGCAGTCTACATTGGCTTATCCATACAACTAGTGTTATCATCCAATTGTTTGAATGCAGTCTAGGAATTACGCACGACAACGATAACCCAACTGGAGAAGTGTGTGGGTATGAGAATAGGAAGCATCGGGAATGCTCCAATAACGTTACTTCGTTGTTGCTCTTGAAACTCCTTTACTTAGTGCATCTTCGGCTGGATTGGGAAAAGTCGACGTTCTAAATGTCCGCAGACGCGTCCGGACTTGTCCACGAACAGCAACCGGTACACATATATGTCCCCTCATGCAACCACACCGCCCAGTTATAAACCTCAAATCCATGCAAATTACATGCATTCACGTAGATCATACTATGTACCTTAAATTATCCGGAGTTACAAATAAACACTCCCTCCTTTCCATTTCAATCTACATCCTTGGTTAGTTTTTTGTTCGGATTTAACCAACATTCTACGGTAGGAGATAATTCTAGCCATCTCCACCTTGGAAATTAAGTAAGGGAATTCACTACTGAAAATCTCCGTATTTCTTACGGTGTTAATTAATAGCCGATGGTCCGTCGACTATTATGATAATAACCGACAATAGCTCTAGTGGCTGATGGTTATCGGAGAACTCTCGGGTAAGACTAACAATTGGGTAAGACTACCAATAACTGACAGTACAGTCAATTATATTATGCGACGGGCAATAACCATCTCTCATCCAACCAAATGGTTGATGGTTTGTACTACTCTCTCCGTTTCAAATTAATTGATTTCCATATATGTACATTTGGATGTACCTAGACATGTTACATGTACATATACATCCAAATGTAGATATATGGAACTCAATTAATTTAGAACGGAGGGAGTAATATCCAACGGTTTTACTTTCACAGACGGGGATTAGCTTTTGTAGACGACTGCCATATTGCAACTCTCGGCTACATGTTGCAGTGGCCTAAGGTCTCACTGCAACTCCCGGCTATGCGCCGCAATGGACGCCAATCAACTTAATAGTTGACGGTGATATCACAAATGTCGGTTGTGAGATGTAATGGTGACGGTCAAATTTAACAGCGACGATCGTATTGTCGCATGGAAACAAGTACCAAAGTTATATTTAGTAACAGGCGAGTAGTGCACGGATCCGGCGGGCGGCGGGCCAGCATGGAAACAAGTATCAAAAGTTATTTAGTAGAAGGACAGAAGATGGATGTATAATTTGGGTCTACGTACTGCTTGCATGACTAGCGGGCGACGGCGACGGCCGATCTGCATGTGTTGGCACCGGATTTGGCCCGGGTGGCTGGGCATGAGAGCGACGGTGGTAGCGTGTAGTGTGCTTGCTAGTTATACACCTACCTGTGTCGCGCACCGTTTTTGTTAGCCTCGATATATACTGGTAGGCTGTCAGTGGAGTCTTGCAGTTGAGGCAGCAACGTCGTCAAATTTTTTTTTTGATAAAGGGATTTATTACTTAAAATGTTTAAAGATTACACCCGGGCTCTGCATAACTGGTATGCACACAGCCGCAATCCGAGAGTTCTAAAAAAGAAAAAGAAGTAGCACTCGACGCATTACAATCATGTAGAGGCAAAACGTCAACGCCTACGGAGCACCAATCCGACGATCAAGCGACCATCCATGTTGGATAAAAATATCCCTCGCCACTTTTTCCAGTCGTGCACAAGCCTCCGCAAAGAGGCCTCGAAACCTGGCCGTTGTAATGTGTATCACGAACGGAGAGTACCTGTGCACCCTCGTCAATGGTGACACATACACCGCCTGGTTCGTGTACGGCCGGCCCCGACGGCATAAACCACGACCTCCCCAGCAAGAGGGAGACGCAGACGGGGCAGCCAACAAAGGACAAAGGGAGCCCGAGCAGTGGGGTGCTGGGTGCCTTTCCGGTGCTTTTCTCTCGGTAGGGTTGCGCGAGGAGCGAGCGGTGCACGGATCCGGCGGACCCGCTCTGGCCGCACGTTGGACGTGCACGGCGGTTCGAGACTGCGGGCGCTTGGTCACAGATCACATAGTTGACCTCCGGAGAATTGCCTTCCACAAGGCTTCAGAAAACCAGAGCGTGTTGAATCACGTTGAACAACTGCTTTGCGGAATTTGTACATTGTTTTAATGCATATGGACTCGCTCATGCGCATATATTAGTTAAATCGCGATGGGGCATGACATCGTCGTTTTCTTGAGTCCGACAGGATGTGAACTTTTTTGAGAGTCCATTATTCGTTTTGGACCAAGCATAAGTGTTATGATGAAAAGTAAACTTTCTCAAGGGTTTGGGTACGAAAAGAATTTTTCAAAATGGTAAAAGTGTTAGGTTTTGGCATGCTATCTCGTTAGGACAAGTGCCCTGAAAACCAAAAATTTCTGAATCTTTGCAAGTCGTGAGCAGTAAGATATTACAATAAAACAAGTAATTGTGGGGATGAGCCTGTTAATCTTTCAGCGCGTGTTTGAGTGCTAGAGTTGGCGGAGTGGGAGGAACTCCACTTGTCAGTTTATGTTCAGTTTTCACATATTCAAGTCGAAAACCCACATTTTCAGATCGTTGAATAATATAGTTCTTTTCTCAGAAGTTCTCACATGCTTTGATAACTATTTCGGTGCTCGGTGATGTGGCACAGTATAAGCGACTTTCATCTGTAGTAATGAAATCAAATTCGAGAGAGTTTCTACTAAAGAAAAAAAACTGCCTTAATAAACAGATGAATGTTATGACTGGTCAGCATGAAAATGAACTGCACAATATTTCTTCATAACATCATAAGGGAACCTACAAAAAGTACCAGGACTTGCATCTATACATTTTTTAATATACGCCAGCTCACAATATCGCAATAAGGCGAGAGGAAAATCATCACATCATCAATCAAAATTTATAGATTCTAACCAGAGAATAAAATCTGCGTCCTCATAAGAGAGAACGTCATTTCCTACTAACTTCATGTAGACGTTATAACTTCAGCTTGATCTTCTCCGACCATTTGAATATACCAGAAAACACCTGATCACCATTGAGTTCCTCACCAGTTGCCCCAGCAGCAATCCTGATGACATCCTCCATTAAAGCAAAGTTTCCCATGATATCAACGTGCGCACCACTCTGTGTGCCCCTGCCTTCGAGGAGAGTTGAGGGTGGAGAATGACTATACTCTCTCACGTAGGTCTTGCTGCCAGAAGGGTTGAAGCGAGTTTTTCCACGCCATGCTTTGGCACACATATACCCCGCGCTAAGAACTGGAACAGTCTCATCACCATCGGACAAGTAAACACCACCTTTCAAGCAGCTATTCTCATCCCCACCCTCGGCCGAGGCATCTATCTGAAAGGGTATATTGCACTCTGCCTGTGGGGATAACTTGTAGACATATGCTCTTTCGGTAGGAATGCCTACTCCATACATTGAAAATATTTCCATTTCAGGTGCATTTGGTAGTCTGCAAATCAGAATGCCGTGAGATGGCAATGGCATATATAAATACACAGGATATGCATGGTTTCTTTGTACGCGTGATTGATGTGCAGCAGATTCTTTTATTTTTCAGGCAAAGTATGTTTTCTTAAATATGTCTAACATAGGCAACTGAACAAAAATGAGAATGGTAGCAAATGGTTCTTACTTTGTCTCCAAGGGGTTTGACCAATACTTGTAGTGATTGTATTTCGGATCATCCAAGTCATCAGCAATTCCATATGAGAAATGAACACTACCACGCTGCATCATCCTTGGAGCAACAAAGTGAAAAAGATCTATAGTAGAGCTTGCGGTGTAAACTTTGTAATCTGCAACTGCCTTTATTCCACCCCACCCCAATTCGTGATACTCTGTCCACACATCTCGGCATGAATTATTTGAAGGGGCAAGATTACTTCCTTTGACAGCATCCTGAAACGAGGATAATAAGGTCTTTCTTCAACATCAAGATGACACCACAAACTGCTCACAGCCCAATTTCCAGAAAAGTAGAAGCCCAAACAATATATCTTGAAGAAAATAACTCATTCTACATACAGTAATATACTATAGCAAAAGAATATATCACTATAACTCTCACAAGAAGCAAATAAAGTAAGGTCATCATGTGGAACTTAAATATATTTAGTGGTGAACTGGAAGGCTCAAACTGGAGTAGCCGCTTAGACTCGCATTTACTTTTTAAAGACAGCAGCAAAAAGCATAAAGGCCATAAATATCTACTCCCTCCGTTCCGAAATAAGTGTCAAGACACTTATTTCGGAACGAAGTGAATAAATAACAAGTTTGAACTACTCCCTCTGTTCCTAAATGTAAGACTTTTTAGCATTTTTGGGCCCACATGTATCTAGACATGTTTTAGTGCAACATTCACATGAATCTTGCACTAAAACATGTCTAGAAACATGTGGGCCCAAAAATGCTGAAAAGTCTTACATTTAGGAACGGAGGGAGTACCAAACTCCTAACAGTGGCATGAAATGCAGCACACTACACCAATTGTGCTTCGGTACACAAAGGACGGCAAGGAGACCAGCCCTCTTTGAAACCAATATTTCTCAAATGGTATCAAGGCAGACGAGTGACCAGACAGAAAAATAGACCAAAATAGTGGTGTATTAAACTTGCAAACACACGCCAAATATCTGAACTAGCAACAAGTTAAGCCCGCAATTTAGACCATAATGCAATACCAAATGATAATCATTAAAGAAGAGTGTCACTGCAAATGATGAACCAGCTACAGTTTGGGCCAACAATGTTGACTTGACTATAATGCAACATAAATTGATAGTCGTGAGACAAAATAGTTTCCCTGGAGTGATTTTTGAATGGATGTAACAAAACAACAGTGCAAATAACAAACTGAATACACCAAATCACGGATTACTGAAACAGACCCGCAAAAAAAAAGGATTACTGAAACAGGAAGGATAATGCAATCTGTTGAAGACACTGACAAGTAGCGAAAGACAATACCACAGACCTAGGAAAACATTGATTTGCATACAAGATGGTCATAAGTACGTAAGTGAAGCTAGTATGCTATTATGCTTCAGAATACTTACGCGGAATTCTATCTGCTCAATATCTGAAGCCGGAACTTCTGCTACATCTTTTCCAAAAGATACCATTCTTCCATAGTTCACAGGCTCTGGATTAACTTCAACAGGTTCCCCATTAACATCCTTAGCAACCTCAGAATCATTGGTTTTTTTCTTCTTTGATTTACACTCAACACCATCTTCTGGAGACCAATCCAAACCTCCCCAAATAGTTTCGCCACCTTTAGGGAGCATTGACATTGTTGAATCCCATGTACGGGTCATACGCATTAAGTGCCGCAAGGTCTGAAGTCCAAGAAAATCAGAGTCCAACACTTCTGGTGCAATAGCTCTGTAAATGAACATAGTAATGTTAGAAGAGGGGTAAATTTATGCTCGACAAATATAGAAAGTGTTGCACCATACCACCCACAGCAATACATTTTATGTTTGAAGTGAAATCAGAAAAGTACATACTCGAAACAGTTCGTTTACACTTCAAACCCTGAACTATGGCAAAACAAATGTGCCAATAGCATTTCAAGTTAAATCAGAAAAATACATACTTAAAACAATCCGTTTACACTTCTAATCCTGAACCATAGCCATGGCAATACCTTACATGGTGCATCTATCGAAGTAGAACAACCCAGTGAGGTTACATAAGTTTGGAACCTGTATTATGTTTGCAACAAAATAACTAATACATGATACGGCCTTAAGGTAGCAGATTCATAGTTAGGATCATGGCCATTAGATTGGCATAGCAATGAACAACATACATACAATCTACACTTGGATGTCAGCATTAATATGTTTGTATAGAACATGGCAAGAATTTCAGCAAATACAAAACCTGACATGTGTTCCGGATTATCTTAATCTGTATTTTAGACGATAAGGATACAAACAACACACATAATTGCTTAAACTGTGCTTCCGATAATTTTAACATGGGCACAATGTTGTGTTTCGAAGTTATCAACTACCCTCAGAACAATGGAACGGCCAATGCCAGTTATTTCTCTGTTCTGAGCAAAAAAAAGTCTGAACGCTCAGTGTTTATACTTTCATCATGTAGTAAATAATAATTGTGCCATTGATGCATGGCCAAAAATAGTACGCCTTTTGAAATTTTACCTCAAGAAAGCTACCAAGGGAACCACTGGTATCATATCAGATAGTACTTGATGATTTCAGGCGATGCAACTTCAGACTCTAAACTAGAAAGTACTTCCTGGCCCCACTATCTTTATCACAGAGCACAGGTTAAACACTATGGTCATACCATACTAAAGGTGTAACCATGCAGTCAGAACTTTAACAGTGACTTTATGGTCATTTATTCCCACAGTTACAAATTAGCTATGCATGAGTAAGACTTGAGACGAAAAAAATTCTGCATGTGCCACAGCTCAGCACTACAGATTAAAGCGGACGCACAGTATCCTGTGACCAATTGACCAATTGACCATTGACAGACGAGCACAACTGAAAATGGTCTGAAGTAAACCTTATAGAGAACTGCCGTTACTCAAAATAACATGAAAGCTATCAGGTGCCATATGTTACCTTGAACTATAATACTATAAACAACTGCATTATAAAATAATACGGTTTATCAGGCTCATTAAACATCAACTACCAAACTTCTAACTTGAATTACCTAGCAACAGCAACATCTTTGGCTTCAGACGAGAAAAGCCCAGCAACAGCCTTCGGAACTCCTAAGAAAGGTCCACCAATATTTGTTACAGCTTTGATGTGCTTCGCACACCAATTGGGACCACCACCACCCCCCATGGGAGGAGGTGCTTCTACCCACTTCATAAAATGAAGAAAATAGAGAACTCCCATGGAATGTGGGATCACCACCACTCTATTTCCACCATTAGTTGCTACCAAGGATTCAATGTTATTCTTTATTCTGCTCAATGTTTGATCACGGACCTGCAAATGGTGATTTACATTATAAACATGACAGACCATCATATATGAGTAGCACTTACACAATGAGGAAAGTACAGCCAATGACCCGGAACTCTGTCATTCTTCACATTGTACAAGTGCATCTAAAAGTTACCTCAGTGTTCTGGAAGGATAACCTCCAATCATACGCAGCCATGTACATGTTCTTTTCTTCATATCCAATACGAGCTAAATTGGCAATCAAGACTGCCCAAACAAAATATCCAGGGACAAAATAGTCTGCTGCCACGAGGCCTGTGACCGGCCTAACCCTGATTCCTGGTTTATCTAATCCAGTTTCATTGTCCAACGACATATGTTCAATCCAGCATAAAGGCCTGAAATGTTCCAAGAGGATTCATGAGAAGAAATAACCACTCTACGCACAACTATACCAAAGACAATGCTATAGCAAAGGAAGGAGAATAGGAAGATATACCAACTCCTAGACTAAGTAACAAAGCTTTGAGAACTGCAGGCAAAACATAAAGAGCACCATTTCTAGGGAGAGCTTTTCTAATGAATTAGTAAACATCAACTAAAATAAGTAACAACCTTCACCCTTGAAAGTGTAATTTTACCAGTGGTGACTTAATACAATATCAAATGAAGTAACAACACATCTACACCATGACACACAATTTCTTTGATCCTGTAGTAGTATCTAACCATCGTGCATACAGCTAAACCATCAACATAAACATCAAAATGAAACATGTCATGAAAAAGTAACATTAACTCTGAAGATAATCCATGTTAAGGAGTCTCTTTTTTAAAACAGTAAGTACTAGCGTCTATCTTTGTGTGGATGCTTGAAGACTGAAACTATGTCGTGAGATGCTTGCTTCTATTTGTAAAACTTCACTCCTGAGCAACAAGGGTAGGGATATTAAATTATCCAAACTGTCACAGTGTAACGCAGGCATTTATGAAAAAGTACATACAACACCTAATATCGGGTAGCAATTAATCCCACAAGGAATTGCCAGAAATGTTTAACTCTTGATGTCATATATAGCACGGCAGTCCCCTGAACCAGATTGATAATTCCCAAAAGGGATGCATGAAATCGAATTGTACTAAGAGGCAGAATACCAAAGTATTGCCGAAGAGAACAGCAAGATTGCCACCATTACCAAAACGCGAACATAAATAAAGAAAATCATTGCACATGGATAGCTCCAACAACACAAAGCTTAGAAGGAATAGCACGTATGCTGCTATGGAATACATTGCCACTCTGGCCAGAAAGTAGGCAGCGTGGTAAACGATAGAAAAATGAGAGGAAACCGAGATTCCTCCGTAAGAATCTACACTGCACCCCGTGACCACACCAAAAACTTCTTTCAATGCAAATCGCAATTTGTTCTAATAAAGGATCTGAAAGTATATAATCTACAAGAAATCGCCAAGAAATTAAAAATGGTTAGAGAAACTGGATACTGAAATAACGCAATGTTGTCTACTTAACAACATTTGCACTCCACGCAGCTCTAAAAGGGACTTCTTGCACACTCAAATCCGACTTCCCTGACAGCAACAAATATACCAACCTTTCAAGGCAACTGAAAGTGATTGCCACCCCAACATTTCCAATATCCTAAGTAGTTAAACTACTAATCTGTAAAAAACTAGCATACGAAACATAGACCGAGTTCAATTTACCAAGAAATTTCTGATCCTTCCGCGGTAACAAAACAACCATAGAGAAAAGTAACAAATATTAGCCAAATCCGGAGCCCCATTGAGCACCTTGCCAAAATCTTACTCCAACCTAACTCGGACTTGAGAAGATCAATCTGTCGTTTACAGCTCAGGTACATTAAGGACATTTACAAAAAGGGGCGTAAGAGGGATTGACGACTACCTATGGAATCAAACTAGCCTTCCTAAAGTCCTAACTGATCAAAACAATTCTCAGAAGGCTCTTCATAAACAGAACCCAAAAGAGTAACATGAGACTCCTCCAATTAAAGTACACTAGCACGGATTTCTAAAGCAATAGTAACGACCGAACAAGTAGAAACGTAAGGAACACACACCCAACAAGATAATAAGGGAGAAAGCGACCTCTTATACACGTCGCCGAAGGTTCCTCCCCAGAGTCGCTTCCGGAAGAGCCCCTCGGCGCACTGGTGGCCCTCCCAGAGCTCGAGCCCGCCGGTGACGATCCCGGGCACGAACACGACGGGGTGCCTGGCGCGCAGGCCCTCCTTGTGCAGCTTGACCCCGGCGGGTCCGGTAGCGGGCCCGTGATGGCCTCCGTGACGTACTGCGGGAAGGAGGCCGGCATGGCGTTGTAGAGGAAGAGCAGCAGCCACCAGGCGGAGCAGACGCAGCCCACCAGCCAGCAGCAGCTGTCCACGCACGACCACCTGGGCTTGGCGCGCTTGGGCGGCGGGCAGGGGACGGAGGTGGAGGTGGAGGGCGGCTCCGCCGGCTTCTTCCCCTTCTTGTCGCCCTTGTCCTTCTCGCCGTGGTCGGAGCCGTTGCTGTCGTCGCCCGGCGAGGGCGGCGGCGGCTGCTGCTGCTTCCGGCGCCGGAGGAGCGACATGGCGCGCGCGGCGCCGGGAGGAATGGGATCGGCGCGGGCGCGGAGGGGAGCTGGCCCTCGGAACCCTAGGCGGCGGCGGGGCCCGGGGCTGGGAGGCGGAGGGAGCGAGGCCGGTCGAGAGGAGGCCTTGTCGTGGCGTGGTGACCTCGCGTTTGTGAGGTCGGGAGAGAGAGAGAGAGGAGGAGGAGGCTTGCGGCCGAGAGCTGGTGGAGCCCGGCGCACCGCGCCGGAGCGGTCGATCTTTTCCCGTGCGCCGGACTTACGTGAGCCGAACCGGTCAGGACTCCCGACTCAGGAGAGGCTGTCAATGTGGGGCCATGGCACTGGATTGGGTGATTTGTGAAGACTCGGTGCTGGGAGAGCGGAGACGAATGCGATCTGTGGGGTCAGGGGCCGGCGTTTGTTTGCTGGAATGATCATGGAGATTCAACACCAGAGCAGAACCTCGCCGAGCCGTAACGTGATGTTCCTGACACTCTGACAGTATATTGTTTTTATTTTATGACAACGACAGTATATTGTTTTGTTTTTGTCCAATGCAGCAGCGCAAAGACCGCCAGAAAAAGGTTCATTATCATTGACGTACACATAGTCCTGTAAAAAAAATACTAGCTGGGTACCATGTCAGACTTACGGGTAGTTGTACCATCTAGCTGAAATTTTAATTTGTTTTATCTTCTCCTCCGTAAGCTTCATGAAAGTGCAAGTACATTGATATACTATCGTGAGACACCAATTATTTGTCTGTCATATACCACTATCTTTTTTTTAGGTCATGTGATAGTATGCTACTTAGAACATCCACGGTGGGACGCTTAATTATAGGGGCTAGGGAAAAAATCTTGGTCATCGTTTTCGCATCGAAGCATAAGTACGAGTGTGACGCTTGATCAGTCGGTGCAAAAACGGCTCCGAGGTTGCGGAACGTGTTGCGTCCAATAAATAAGGATCGGTCAAAAGGACTTTGAGCGTCTGCATATTGAACATGCTCTAAAGAAGAGACGAAATGAACAAATAATTGAAATTTGTCATGTTTAATCTTGTAAGAAACTGGGAGGCAAGAAGTCTTGGAAACATCATTTTGGCTATTGCACAAAGAAATGCACGGTTGTAAGATTACTTGTTATTTGAAGAGAACGGAAAATACAAGGTGTATTTGAGTTTTCAAAGGGATTTCCCGTGAGTTTAATGTCACCATGCTTGGTTTTCCCCTAAAAAATTGTAGTGTGATCCTATCACTCAAAGGTTAGGAAAAGGATTTTTTTTAAAGATTGCAGTGCTCATTTTTTCCCCTTCAAATATCATTTGATCCAAAGAGTCCTAAAAGCTCATGGCGCTGAGAGCGCATCTGTATTTGGCCCGAAACTCCGTCTCAACCTCCATTTCGGATAAAGAAATTGGATCCTACAAGATTTTGGTTATTTTTATTCCATCAAGCAGATGCAAATTTTGAGATGTAGTGCCATGTCATCATTAGAAGAAAAAATACTCACTGCCTCCCTAATTAGTTGACACAACATTGTCTAAATACAATTGTATCTAAACGTATTTTAGTGTATAGATATATCTGTATCTAGATAAATATGTGTCAAATAATATCGGACGATCCTACATTCCTACTAATCAAATAATCAACATAGTAAAAAAAATAACGATTATATTCCTCTAAAATTCCTATAAAAAAGTATACTAAAAAAAATCCTATAAAAACTTCTGAATCAAAAAGACCCTAAGTTTTCTGAAAACAGCGAATTCAAAAATGTAAGACCCATCGCATCTCCTGCCCTTCCCACAGGGGAAAGATGTTGGATGTCGCATTCCAGCCGAGTAGGCGTCGGCAGTGGGCCCTTGTAGAACTGATCCTAGTCCTGACAGGTTTAGGAGAGATATCCTCAATATTTTAAGAGCGAGGAGGAGGCTTGCGGCCGAGAGCTGGTGGAGCCCGTGGGGGGGCGACAGGCGCGCCGCGCCGGAGCGGTCGATGTTTCCCGTGCACCGGACTTTTACATGGGCCGAACCGGTCACGAGTACGGATGACAATGGGTACCCGATACCCGCAAACCCGACGGGTACCCGCCTTAAATGGGGAGGGTTTGGTAAAGAAAAAACCCGCGGGGCTGCTTAGTGGGGAAAATCTAAACCCGCCGGGTCTAGCGGAGGCGGGCATGGGGGTGCCAAACCCGTACCCGCCAACCTCACATGTCAGTAATGAAAAAAAAAAGTCAAACTCCTTATCCTCCCAGCGAACACCATCCAATCCCCACGATTTCTTATCCATCCAACCTCAACGCGAGCAGAATAGATCGAGACCACACGAGAAACCCACGCATCTCTTCCTCCCACGCGAGCATAATCGCTCCTGCCGTCCTCCGTCGGCCGCCCTCTGCCCCTGCGCCGCCGGTCGCCCTCCGCCCCTGCGCCGCCGGCCTCCCTCCGCACCTACGCCGCCGGTCGCCCTCCGCCACCGCGCCGCCCTCCGCTCTCATGTGCCCTGCGCCGTCGCCTGTGCGGACACGCGCCTGCGCCGCCCTGTCCTGCATGTGTGCTGCCGCTCCCCAATGTTAGCGGGTACCCGGGTCCCCCATACCCGGCGGGTGGTGGGTATGGTTGAACTTTGTACCCGCCAGCGGGTATGGGGGCAGGTGCTGGTATGGGGTGCCAAACCCGCACCCGAACCCAGCGGGTGCCATCCGAAGTCACGAGAGGTGGCACGGGATAGGTGCGTGGTTTGGTCTGTGAAGACTCGGTGCAGGGGATGGAGACGATTGCGATATGTGGGGCCAGGGTCGGGGTCAAAGACGGTGAAGTGGGGCCGGCGTTGTTTGCCGAATGATGAGATTCATGGCGATTCAACCAGAAAACGTGATCGTTCTGAGATTCAGAACCTCTCGAACATGATCGTTCTGGCAGTATTGTTATTTTTGTTGACGGGAGCGCAAGGACACACAATGTCACAATACTTGGATAGTCCGAAAGTCAAACCGTATCAGGCTTAGCGGGTAGTTGTACAATCTAGCTGAAGTATACAATGGTGAGACACCTATTATTTGTCTCCCATTTGCCAGTATGTATGCTTTACAGGTCATATTACAGTATGCTACTTAGAGCATGTACAACGGAAGCGCTAACTACAAATACTAGAACCTATTTTCTGGCCATTAAGCCGAAATCCCATCCAATTTCAGGATTCCCCTTGCGTCGACGCGATGTCGGTGTTTGAACTCCTTTTTGGCCGCAAGAGGCAGTTTTATTATCGCTCGCCTTTGTCACTAACTGTAGAATAATGAGATTGGCGGAATATGTTGGATATATTATTGAGCCTCATGGGCGAGTATATATAGGCGTACAAGGGACCGACTTGGAGTACAAGACAAGTTAGGTCCGTATAGAAACGGATCCTATCTCTATCCTAACCTACCATAACGATCCTATACACGTATACTCTAACATCCCCCGCAGTCGTAGCGGTAGCGTCATGAACAACTGGAACGTCGCGGACGGTCAGACTGGAGAGAAACCGAAGTAGAATCCAGTGGGCTGACATCCCCCGCAGTAGGAGCGGGAGCGTCGTGGACGGGGTCGATGACGCACATACTTGGACTGTAGAGGAAGCTGATGAGGAGCTCAAGCGAGGTGATAGCCCTTTGTGCCGATGTCGAGGAAGCCGAGAGCGTAGGGTGGTGTAGCCGTAGTCGAGATAGCCGTGCGAGGGGCTCCGTGGTCGATGTCGAGTCGGGGTTGCCAGTGTCGAGGGAGCCGTCGTGGAGCCGCGGGCGCTAGGGAGCGCCGAGTGGTCAGGGCGCATGGGAGCGCCGAGTAGTCAGGGCACAGTGGTGCGCCAGGTAGAAGATGATGTGGACGAGGCATCGCGCCAGGTTTGCCAAGCCTGGGGGACACGTCGTGGACGAAGGCACGCGTCGGTATTGCCAGCACCGGGCAAGCGTAGATAGAGGTTAGTCGGGGTTGACGAGGCGCTGCACCAGGATTGCCAAGCCCGGGGACACGTCGTGGACGAATGCACACGTCGGTGTTGCCAGCACCAGGCATGCGTAGACGGGGACCAGTAGGAGTTGTACGCCAGGTCGGAGGGGCCAGCAGAGGAGGACTCGACGATGGTGGCGGCGCAAAACGGCGTGGGGTAGAAGGTGCCGTTGTCGCCCGCGGTTGTCGGAGTAGATAAAGTGGTCGGGGAAGATGACGGTGACGCTGGCGATGAGCTGGTACTGGACGGAGACGAAGTTGTGGTTGGCGGCGACGACGGTAGCCTGTAAAGGGCCACGACGGTCGCATGTAGAAGCGCGATGACGGCGGCGATAGCCTGCAAAAGGCCACGGCGGTCGCGTGTAAAGACGCGGCGACGGTGCTCGAAGTAGGCGAAGAAGAGTCCAACATCATGACGAGGACCAAGCACGGACGGTGGCGTTCCTGCGCCTCGGAAGGGCGCATACCACGGAGACGTCAACGTGCGGGGACGGCAAAGCGGACCGCGTGCCGCAGCGCTACGGCCCGGACGGGCAACGCAGCGGCGACGCGCGTGTCAGGGCGACGGCGGGGACGACTTCAGGGCGGTGGCGTGGACCGCGTGCCGCGGCGCTACGGCCCGAAGGGGCGACGCAGCGGCGACGTGCGGGCCAGTGCAGCCGCGGGGACGGCCTCAGGGCGGCGGCGTGGACCGCGGGCCGCGGCGCTACGGCCCGAAGCGGCGACGCAGCGACGACGTGCGGGTCGGTGCAGCCGCGGGGAGAACCACAGGGCGGCGGCGCTGCAGCTCGAAGGGGTGACGCAGCGGCAGCCCGATGCTCGATCGGTGGTAGGCGCGTGCTCGGGGACGTGTGTGGCGTAGACAGGCGCGATCGGTTGATCAGACCGACGCTGTGCTGTACGCGCCATGACGGGGACGACCGTTGTCGAAGTCGAGGGCGACGTTGTCGAAAAAGTCCCGGTCGATGACGACGAAGACGAACCGGCGATGGCGACCGTGCAAGCGAGGGAAACTGGCTACGACGCGTCGAGGCGTCCCTTGGACGGCGCGTCCGGTTTGTTGCACGGTCGGTGAAAACGAGCCGGTCGGTGAGGAGTCGGCGCCGGCGAATCGGCCGTGGTAGCCGGCTGGAAGGAGCCGGCCGGTGCGGAGTAGCCGGCTGTCGAGGAGCGGGCCGATGCAGGTCGATGCTGTTGTCGGAGTAGAGGCGCGAGGACGACGGGCGGTGGGCGACGCAATCCGATCGATGATCGGCAAACCAAAAAAGAAAACGCCGATCGAGTGACCGGCGGAGAAAAGAAAACCGATCTAAAGATCGGAAAAAAAAGACGCTAGGGCAGCCGATCAACCGATCGGCGGACGAACCCTAGGTACGGGCGGCGCGGCCCCCGGCGGAGATCATGGAGATCGATCTCCCCGGGGCGGCGCGGCGGCGGCGGCTAGGTCAGATCGTGCCGCTCTGATACCATGTAGAATCATGAGATTGGCGAAATATGTTGGATATATTATTGAGCCTCATGGGCGAGTATATATAGGCGTACAAGGGACCGACTTGAAGTACAAGACAAGTTAGGTCCGTATGGAAACGGATCCTATCTCTATTCTAACCTATCATAACGATCCTATACACGTATACTCTAACACTGACGACCCAAATAAGCGCTAGGAAATGAATCTTGGCCATTTTGCTAGCACGAATGTGGTTCTCTGTCCTTCTTTTGGCAAAGCATAAGTAGGAGTTCGGCGCTTGATCGGTCGGTGCAAAAAAGGGCTCCGAGGTTGCAGATACTTGTTTGCGTGCAGTTACTAACTCGATCAAAAGAATTTTGAGCATATGCACATTGAACATGCTCTAAAGAAACATAAATGCATGAATTCTTGGAAACATCATTGGACATTGCACAAAACAAATGCAAGGGTTGTAAGATTAATTGTTATTCGAAGACGAGAAATAAACAAGGTGCATTTGAGTTTTCAAAGGGTTTTCCCGTGAGTTTAATGGGTTTGGTTTCTTCCAAAATTAGCAGCAAGAAAAATATCATATGAATTTTTGTAGTTTACTCCTACCATTCAAAGATTAGGATAATGACTTTTTTTCAAGGTTGCAATCATCACTTTTTCGTTCAAATATTTTTTTTTTGAACCAAGGCAAAGAATTGCCATTTTCATTGATAAGAAGAAGAGACTTGTCCGGTTAATTAACGGAAAATCGGACGAAAACCAGTACAACACGGCCGGTTGAACTTGCACACAACAACAGTGCAGCTCATACCGCTCGTAGAAAGACCACCGTGGTAGCACAATGTCATCGTCGTCACTTCTCCTCGAGCAAGCGAATCCGACTTCACCATCGACTCCCTTAGGAAGGACGCTCGCCGAAACGGGTGCGAGAAACCCGACTTCGTTCAAATACCCATTTGAAAAGACTCCTAAAATGCTCAGGACGGTGAGAGAGCATTTGCATTTGCCTGAGACTCCCTCCTTAGGCACAAGAGCGAAATTCGTGGAACTATTAAGGACATACTTGATTCACATGATTCTATAATAGTATGAATAGGAACAACACAAGATTGAAATGCCATGTCCATTAAATCCCTACAATATTTTTGGTTCTTTTTATTCCATCAAGCGGGTGCAAATTTGAGATGTGGTGTGTCATACCATCATTAGAAGAAGAAGAAAAATCATACTTGGTTTGATCCTACTAATTGAATAATTAACATAGGAAAAATTCTAACTATTATATTCCTCTAAAATTTCTATAAAAACATCAGAATCAAAGAGACCCTAAAGACCTGAGAACGGCGAATTCAAAAATGTAAAACCCATCGGATCTCCTGCCTTTGCCACAGGGGAAAGATGTTGGACGTGGCATTCCCGTGGCTTAGGCGTCGGCAGTGGGCCCTTGTAGAACTGATCCTAGTCCTGACACGATTAGGGAAAATACTCCGTGATATTTTAAGAGCGACGCTGACACAACTGTCTAGAATCAATTCGTCATGGGTGAGCTGATGGCAGCTGCATCTGGACAATGGAAAGAGTGTATTTTTCCTCCACTTGTACTAGTACTTTGTGTTGAAGGTTCAGAGAGTTTTTGTACTACTCGATCAGGATCATGCAGCCTGCAGTGCGAATCTCTCTCCAAGCCGCTGCATTGATCCATCCACCACATGCTTGCAGATCCACTGAAATGTCAAACTGAATCTCCAAAGAAAAGAAAAGAAAAATCTAGCATTTCTATCTGAGCCAAAGAAGAAAAATACTGATATCTGTGACTCTGTCCATAATAAACAGAAAACATTAGGCCCGCTCTCGGTTGCCAATGCTGGTAGCCTGGTACCACCGGCCCATGTCTTGCTCGAATCAAGGGAGGAATTTAGGCCTGGCACTAGTTTTGTTTTTCCTTTGAAACTACTCCCTCCGATTCATTTAAAGTGTCTAGGGAAATCAACATACCAGACACATCTTCGTACATGTACTAACGACACTTTCTTGGCAACATTTTTTTTGGATCAGAGGGAGTAGAACTAGTCTGCCACGACGGCAGTACCCCTATGCTTCATGGGCTCACTCTGTTTCTTCACCAAAGTTCAAAGTCACGTCGTTCTTTTCTGTCCCCGGATGCTCTCCACAGCCGAAATAAAACCAGCAACAAAACATTTCATTATTAAAAAACCTTCTCCTTTTGGCTGATCAATCGATAATGCATGCTTCTAAGCTCTAATTTTTTACGACACACACTGGTAGTAATAACAACTAATCAGTGTAAATTCCTCGGTTCCACCTCCATGCCTTATGTTGTTGTTCAAAGATTGAGAACGACGTGTGTTGGGTTAAGGCCATATCGAAACACATGGGGTCTTTCATGCCAGGAGAGAAAGCTATTTATTTTTGTTTTATGGCATGGTTAAGTCCATGCAGGTTTATTGAAAACTATGTTATGAAATAATCTTATTAATTAATATATCGAGGCAAACCTTTGCCTCCGTTTGAAAAAAAAGCAAATAACATGTGAAAGAGTGATGAAAGCAACTTTAAAATATGAAGAGTTATGACTAGTTCCAGTATACATAGTTGTATTCTTCAATTATACGGGAGTAAATAGTGCATTGTTGTGCAAAGCAGAGTAGTTATAAACATAGTATTGGGAAAAAAAATAAGGGATATTGAAAATGAAGTAATTGGAAGAATCATGGCAACATTATGATCTTCACTTGATCTACCAGTGAATGTGTGGTGTGGACCTGACACGGACATCCTCCAAACGACCTTTGATCTATTTATTTAAAAGGAGTTACAAAGGCCAAGAAGAGCATGGGTGTCCAGTAGATAACTAACTCTCTAGAATAAACGGTAGGTCAATTTACCATATTTTTTCCATCTAAAATTAGGAGTAAATTGGGTTCGAGATTCATTTTCTTGATTCACAATGACTCTATGAGTTTCATTTCATAGATTAAGCAAGGGAGATGAAAGAACGACGCCAAGCAACCGCTACTGAAACATTCCCGGTGCTTCCTATTCTCACGCCCACACTTTTCCAACTAGGTTTATCGCTATCGTTCGCAATTACTAGACTCCAACTAAACATAGATATGATAACACTAGTTGCATGGCTAAGCCAATGAAGCCCGCACGAAGGAGAGAGGTGAGAAGAATAGAACACAAGAGAGTAGATATATATGTGCAAACGATGCTTAAAGATGAAAGGTAAGAGCTTCTATAACAACAACGGTTGGTGTGAGTCTATTGAATAATGTTAAAATAGTTGAGTTAATGCAAAGTACATTTGGACTGATTATGATAACATGTATACACACATGTGTACTCTTGTTACTTGTTCCATGCTCGCTCGCGAGAATGAAGACCCAAATCTGCCATCTTCTCTCCTTCTACTAAATCACTTTTCTTTTTACAGAACACGTTGTGATGATATCATGCGTCGTTTGAGTATTAATGCTTGATAAAAATAACTATAGTCGAATTGAGTAGTACAAATTTCACTAGGACTCTTTCAAAACGATCATATACAAAAAAAACGCAAAAGGAACCTACACATAGTGGAAAGACTAGGGGGCAAGGGGATCCACCCAACACCATTCGGAGTGCGTGCACTACCAGCGATGTCACGGTACCCAAAATACTTTTGTGTTGTTGCGTTTCAGACAATTTTCATTGTTTTTTTAATTTTCATTGTTTTTTAATTTCTTTCTAAGCCACAAAAAAAACTGATCTATGTGCCTCTCTCGTTAGCTGTCCATGAGCCCAACTCGAGAAACAGAAAACGTTAGGCCCGCTCTCCGTTGCGTACTCTGAGTACTGTTAGGATTAAGCACGATCCTGATAATTTGTCTGTGTCAAGATGGTTAGAAGGATAGATGTACCTCTAACCCACCAGAGTTCAAACCCCAGGTTTGACACTGGTGTTTCTCATTTAGGCGGAATATTCTTCAGTGGGAGGCGACGTTCCCGTCGACAGCGAGGCCTGTGGTGACTTTGTCAATTTTAAGACTCGATCACCGGCTCAGTCTCTCGGAGGTGCTCATAGGGATAGGGTGTGCGTGTGTGCGTTCGTAGGGGTGAGTGTACGCATGTGTGTGAGCGTCTGCGTGTGTACTGTGTTTCACAAAAAAAAAGATTAAGCACGATCCGGTGTCGGCACAGCAGCGTGTGCATACGGTCTCGTATACGAGTAGGATACTTGCATGAACATGTATTGTATTAGGAGTTGGACACCGAGTCGGTTTAGCACTAGTATTACTAGTCGGTTGGTTAGATCCTAGTATATATACACATGTAACCTGGCTTGTAAGATCACCGTGAGTTGATGCAATAGAAAGAATCATCAGGTGCGATACGCACCTGTGGCGATCAGCCTTTTCTCGTGTGCGTGCGTGTGTTGTTTGCAAGTAGTACTAGCTTTGATCGATTGCACTGATCACGCTAGCAACAATACGTGCGTGCCTCGACAGAATTGGTTTGTACGTGCGCGTCTCGTCGGAAACTCCTCGTCGTCGTCGTCGTCGCTGAAAAGTACTCCAGCGTCCAGAGACTCCAAAGGGACAGAAAAGAGCAGCCCAGCTCGGGCTGCATCAACACTAGGAAAGCCAAAAGAGCAAACGCGTGCAGACGCAGAATTACTTGAAATTGGCGCGTCGTTGGGCGCAGAAGAGTATGTCGCACCGCCTCCGATAGCATCGGAGCCGATGCAGCTACGACCGACGCCAACATGCATGCAACACGTGTTGGATTGCTATTTGAAGAAGAATGATCCGGTGACGATGAAGCATTTGCTCACCGAGGAACCAGCGAAATTTTAAGACACAGATACAGTGGAGTATTGGCGTCAAGCACTGTCGTTGGCAGAAGAGCGACAAGATGAAGGTGAGGTGTATTTTGCGCGGCTATATTTGTTCAAAGTAATTATTCCGGAGATGAAGCCGATAAAGTACACAGAAGATTGCTTCAAAAGCATTGAAGCAAAGATGATATTTGAAGACATCGACAAAAAGAATTGTTTACCATCAAAATGTAAATATGTCAATAAAAGCAAAGTCGATGTCATAGATGCCACGAGAAGTGACAAAAACAATGTTGATGACCCGGGGCAGCTGCCCGAGCTCGCTCGCGAGTGGCTGTGGAATCGTATCGATCAAGTACTCGAGTTTTCAGCTGGTAATGACGTGATTTGCCCGGACAATTTATTGGTGGGCCTCACATGGTGCTTCTCTGTCCAGTAGCCCACCCCAACTAGTGAACTTGGTAATTAGTACTGGTATACTTGAGTTTCTGGGCTGCAGCCTGTAAACCCCAAACCTTGAACGACGCAATCAGCGATCGGGCAATTCAGAGCGAACGCAATCAACGACCCCAAATCTCCTACTCGACGACTCCGGACGGTTCGACCGGCAGATCGGGCAATTCGTTGGACACGGGTGCGGCGTGAGGCTCCTTCCGACGGGCGTCGGCCCTGCAGCCGGCGCACCAGCAGCTCATCTCGTCCGTTTGTTCAATCTAGTTGTGGATTTTGGTTTTTTCTGATAGTTCGGTACTCGGATTTGGGTATTAACAATGGTTTGCACTTTGCATTGTTGTGATACAGGAAATTGAAATAGGGAATTTTGAGCGGATTGATTCAAGAAAATTTGTTTCACTCTCCGAAAGTATTACTCGTCTGATCCGGAAAAACTGCCGTAAGATGTATGCTAAGTTTCTACAATAGTAGTAATGTGTCCGCGACAGTTAATCCTGACCGGAGGTAGTATTTGTTTGGAGATTGCTTATTTGACGGGTATTGTTTAGTTATCATTCCGAATCATCAAATTTTAATCTTGGTTATTTTAAAGATCAGATATGAGGAGGTATTTGGTCCCTAGAGCTAAGTACTGAGAATGCAAATTTTGCGCGGCACAAGGGCCAAGAGGCATTGGTTCATGTTGCCAACATTAATGAATTTGATCCGGCTGAAATTTAGGAAACAAGTTGCCAAATATGCTCCAGAAGTTCGAAACCAAGTTATCAGGTCTAAATTGTGCAACAAAATAAATGATCATTGGTTCAATCATGATGAAATGTTACACCGAGTGGGAGATATTCAAATCACTTGATGATGATGTTATCATTCGACGATTTCACGCCTTCAATTATCATAGAGGGTTTTGTCAAGACGTAATTGCTATTTAAATGGTATGCGTCATGCTTTCTAGTGTGAATAACTCTTTACAACTCTATGAATTATTAATTCTTACTTTCTTTTTTAATCTTGCAGTTCTATTTTGGGTATTTTCATGGATATTTCGGTTTGTGTCCGTGATTCCTATTGTCTAGTGAGTTACTTTTTTCCCACTTTTAGTTATATATTACGCTCTTCCAAACTGTTAGTTCGGTACTTATATTTGCATTATATTTACTCGCTTTTTTTTAAGCTCCTAGTTTTCCCTGGCTCCGCCACTCATGGAGGCTAAAGTGGCAAAAGTAATGCCGAGGGTCACATGTACGCGAAGCAATCGGCGCATTTGGAACCTAGGAGGAAGAGAAACGCGCGTCGTGCTTAGGGGGTGATTGTTAGGATTAAGCATGATCCGGTGTCGGCACGGCAGCGTGTGCGTACGGTCTCATATACGAGTAGGATACTTGCATGTGTACGTATTGTATTAGGAGTTGGACACCGAGTCGGTTTAGCACTAGTAGTACTAGTCGGTTGGTTAGATCCTAGTATATACACATGTAACCTGGCTTGTAAGATCACCGTGAGTTGATGCAATAGAAAGAATCATCAGGTGCGATACGCGCCTGTGGCGATCAGCCTTTTCTCGTCTGCGTGCTTGTGTTGTTTGCAAGTAGTACTCCCTCCGTTCGGAAAAGGATGTCACAAAAAATAGTCTGCCACGATGGCAATACTGCTTGCTGCCTGCTGGGCTCACTCTGTTTCTTCACCGAAGTTGCGTCGTTCTATTCTGTCCCCGCATGCTCTCCACACCCGAAACAAAACCAACAGCAAAACATCTCCTTGAGAAAAAAAAGAACTACTCCTTTTGACTGATCAATCGATAATGTATACTTCCGAGCTCTAATCACACCTCGCTGCTTTTTGGCGACGCACTGGTGAGCTCTAATCAGTGTATGTGCACCCGTAGCTGCAGACAAGGGGGCAAAAGTAACCTTTAAGTAAGACGAGAAAAATATTCGAGAAGTATAATTGCTGCAGCTGCTCAAGCAGTGCAGTGGAGCAGCTCAACACTAGCAACCCCACCCAGGAAAAGCACGGCTTAACTACTGGCTAAGCGGCAATCAGTGGCGGCGTATTGATTTGTCACCACCGGAGGAGAGGCCTGGTTAGTTGGGGGACAGGCCGAGCCGGCGAGCCCCCACGACGGCGAGCGCGCATGTGCCGCTGCGTACGGACGGATCGATCGCCACCCCGCTCTCGAACAAAAGAAGCCAGAGGCATTGACAACCACCGCGCGGCGGGCGACGGCGACGGCGCGGCGGGGTTATTGCTCGTTTTGAGGCTGGCTTGGCGTGTACCGGAGAAGGCCAGGTGCCGTGATGGCGCGTTGAGTGGACATGATGGATGCGGTAGCGGCATGGATAAGCGCCCGGCTTCCCGGCCGATCGATAGTGATCGACGGCGGGCCGGCGCGCGCGGCGTGGTTGCTTGCTGCATGCACTGTTTCTCAATAGGTGGTGCAAAAAACTCTAAGTAGGAGGTGCACGGATAATTTGGGTCTTCATTCTAGCAAGCAAGTAGTATGAAACAAGTGTCAAAAGCTCACATGTGTTACACATATATCTTGAATTAACTCGGGTACTTTAACATTGGTCATTAGACTCACACCAACCATTTGTTTTTATGGAAGCACGTGCCTCTCGACTTAATTATTTCTTGCACATATATACCCACTCTCTTGTGTTCTATTCTTCTCACATCTCTCCTCGGTGCAGTTTACATGGGCTTATCCATGTAAATCCATATGTTTGGTTTTTTTAGCGGGTCATATGTTTGATTGGTGTCTGATAATTACGCATAAATCTAACTAAAGAAGTGTGGGTGTTAGAATAGGAAGCATCGGGAATGTTCCAGTAGCTTTATTTTGAGGATCTTCTTGCATCTGCCTTATTTAGTCTATGAAATAAAACTCATAGTGAAGCACGTCGGTGTAACAATGCCACGATAAAATCATTTTTTAGATGGAATAATTATAGTAAGTGGATGGTTAGTTGTCTATGGAATATGCATGCTAAATTGTTCCAAAGGTCATTCAGAGGATGTTCAAATTAGCTCCACACCGTGCATTCACTTGTAGGTCAATTTTCCATGTTTCTTCAGTATTTCTTGGATTTTCCCAACACTATGATTATAACTACTCTACTTTGCACAATGACGCTAGCACTAGTTACTCCCGTAAGACTACAACTATGTATATCGGAGCTACTCATAAAACTTCATATTTTGAAGTTGCTTTCATCACTCTTCCACCTGTTATTTGATTTTTTTTAAGCGGGGGCAAAATGTTTTCCTCCATTTATTAATTTAAAAAGATTATTACAGAACAAATATTTCTTTAGAAACATGGATCTCAATTATGCCATCAAAATAAAAAGAAAAATCATACTCTCCTAGCATGGGAGACCCCATCTGTTTCAAACCGGCATTTACCCTAATATGTCGTTTCCTACGTTATCTTACAGACAACAAGACAAGGCATTGAGTAGGAACTTTTGAACGTTCATGCATTGCGCTTGGTCCAAAATTCCTACAAAACAAGCATATGAGTGGAAGGTGGAACACCAATCTTAATCGTGTTGGCCTCATTCTAGATATAAATATGAATGTTTGTAGATCACACCAATCATTGATTGTACCCCAAATCCTAAGAGAGGGCCGACAACGGGGGAAAAGTGTGTGCCACCGACTCTAGCTCTCTCTTGCAACGTTTTGCATAAGCCTACTCTAGAGAATATGTTGAGCAAGGAATTTACATTTTGGCAGATCCAATGCATCCAAACAAGCACAACCATGGGGGAAGTCACAATCCCTCAAACTGACCTAATATAGGCCGAGGATGCATAGTACACTTGAATTTTGTGTATCTTTTTCGACATGATGTATGGTGAAATACAAACATTCTTGATTGTGTATCTTTTTGTGACATTTTTGTATATGATCGTTTAAAGTAAGTCCTACAGACATTTGTACTCTTCAACTTGATTGTAGTTACTTTATCTCAAGAATTAATACGGAGATGCATGATATCATCAAAATGTGTTTTGGAAAGAAAAGTTATTTAATTGATGGAGAGCATACGGATAATTTGTTTTTTCATTCTAGCAAGCAAGCATGGAACGGACACGGCGTTTCGGATCACGGGGGCAGATGCACCCGTTGTGTAAAATATTTTTAATTTTTTCATAATGTAAAAAAAATCAAAAAATAAAATTGGACATACATTAGTAAATTTTTTTTTAAAAAATGTCTTTTCTCCGCGAAACTTTCTGTGCTAACATAAAATGTCTTTAAGTATATCCAAAAAAAATTATTTGAAATTTTTGACATTTTGAAAATTCTATTTTGAGCAGTGGGTGACTGGGTGCATCTGCACCCATGACCCAATATGGATTTCCGGCATGGAACAAGTATCAAAATCTCACATGTGTGTATGCATGTTATCATAATTAGTCCGAATGTATCTTGAATTAACTCGGTGACTTTAACATTGTTCAATAGACTCACACCAACCATTTTTTAATAGAAGTGTGTACCTCTTGTCTTGATTATTTCTCGCACATATATACCTACTCTCTTGTGTTATATTCTTCTCACCTCTCTCCTTCGTGAGCTTATCCATGTAACTAGTGTTATCATCCATATTTTGATATTTGTAGCGGGTCATATGTTTGATTCGAGTCTGATAACACGATAACGATAAACTCAACTAGAGAAGTGAAGTGTGGGTGTTAGAATAGGAAGCATCATAAATTCAAAAAAAAAGAATAGGAAGCATCGGGAAAGTTCCAGTAGCTGTTGATGATGTTCTTGCATCTCCCTTGTTTAGTCTATGAAATAGAACTCACAGTGAAGAAGGTCAATGGAGATGCACTGGCACGGCCCCTAGCGTCACTGGCACGGCTACCTAAACCTAAAGCATATCCTGGTTACGGTGTCAAACTATGGTCCGAAAACCAGGCGCCGAAGAGGGAAGAGATTCTACGCAGAAAACCGCGAGAGCTGGAGCACGCTTCTGAAGCGAATCTGAACGGTAGAAACTCGACGAAATCTCGCTACACTGCACATGAATCAGGAAGAAAAATTTACAGAGACAACGGGAAGGACGGAAGGAAGTCACGACATATGTGAACCTTTCACCTCGCCTTTTCACCCACCAACCCAAGATCCCCATCCAATCCAGGCAGACACTCTCACACACGAGAAAAAAAAGTTTTCAGTTTTCACCACTGCTGGCAATCTGCAAGTGCCCACACGGCCGCACCAGTCGGCAGAGATACATGTGTCAGGGAAGCTTTACATTGATGTCCTGCTCGTCCGCTCGATCGCGGTGGGGGCGGAGGAGCAGCGCCGCTCCATAAATCAAATCCCACTTGGCTCGTGCCCTTGTGCGGCTCCTGCCATCAAGCGCATTATCCTAATCCGCCATTAATGCCCTTAAGTCCTTAACTCGAGCTCGAGATCGGAGTAGCCAGCCGAGGAGCCGTGCGTGCGTGCGTGTGCGCGTGTACGTACTACGTCGCCAGCCACGTCGTGGCCCGTGCCGCCGTCTGTGCGTGCCGCCCCCGGTTTTAAAGCCGCGTCTCGCTTTCCGGGAGTGTCTGCCGCGAGTGGGTGCGTGCTCGCCGGAGGGGGAGGAAGGGGGCGGGATGCTCGCGTGCGTCGCGTGCTCCAGGCAGCTCGGCGGCGGCGGTGGCCTGCCGCCGCTGCACGAGCCGCCGCCGCCGGAGGACGTGGACGTCGTCGACGGGGCCGGCGGCGTGGGCGGCGCCGCGACGCCCAGCACGCGCCAGGCCATCAAGGCGCTCACCGCCCAGGTGAGTTCTCACTCTCGGCACTGTGCCCGCTTCAAATGTCGGTTTTTTTTTCATTTCGTCCAAATTCGCCTGAAAGGCTACAGCTTTTGAGGTCTCGGAATCTCGTCTCGAGGTCGTAATCATCAGATCGGGTTTGAATTGACGGGGGATTTGATTTCTTGGGGTTGTTTCAGATCAAGGACATGGCGCTGAAGGCGTCGGGCGCGTACCGGCACTGCAAGCCCTGCGCCGGCTCCTCGGCGGGGGCCTCGGGGCGGCACCACCCGTACCACCACCGCGGCAGCGGCGGCGGCTTCCGGCACTCGGACGCCGCCTCGGGCTCCGGCCGCTTCCACTACGCGTACCGGCGCGCCGCGGGCGGCGGAGGCTCCAGCGGGGACGCCACGCCGTCCATGAGCGCGCGCACCGACTTCCTCGCTGGGGATGAGGAGGAGGCGGAGGAGGAGGACGATGAGATGTTGTCCGGCGACGGTGGCGGCGGAAAGGGGGACAACGCCAAGGAGTGGGTGGCGCAGGTGGAGCCCGGCGTCCTGATCACCTTCGTCTCTCTGCCGCAAGGTGGCAACGACCTCAAACGCATCCGATTCAGGTGTGTGCTCTTAAGCCATTGCGTCTACTTGAGTTAATATCTGCAATTTGTGTATGTGCATTTCTCGGTTCGTAGTTAATATCTGCAATTTGTGTATGTGCATTTCTCGGTTCGTTGATTGGAATTCTATTGGCCTAGTTTACATTTTGAGCAAACGTGATTGAGATTTTGAGATCTTCCTGCATATGAAAAGAACAATGCTTTGCTAAATTTGGTAGAAAAATTGCACACAGATGGGACACAATGTGTGGTCAAAACTCTCAACCGATTGAAGTTCCAAGCAGTATCTTTCTTTTTTTACTGGTCAGTACTCAGTACACATTATATTACTACAAAATTTCGATGAGAAAAGCATATATGATACTGAGCCCAACTTTGTCTTGGTTAACATCTTGTTTAAATTCTAAATATTGCTCATATAGTTTTTAGTTATAAATTGTTGTTTCCCTCTCTTCTAAGTTTCTCTTTTATTCATTTTTCTTAGTTGCTCTGATTTAGCATTTGTACTCCAAAGTTGCTAGTCTAGTTAGTAGATACTACTAGTGAAAGCGGTGAAATTTGAGTCTTGAATTGCATTCTCTGTTGGCTTGAAAGGCAAGTTTGATATGAGCTATGAGATAGAAACCATCCAAACTCAATTTTATGAAGGGACAGTTTGTTTTTAATAATCTTGCGAGATGACTATAAGCCCCCATGTTCTCACTTACATGTCATCCACAATGCCGTTGGAATGGTAACAGAGATTCCAATTTGTAAAAATACTAAAAATATTACTCTACATATCTGCTAGAATTTTTCTTCACTCCTATATGCTCTACAGATAGTAGATCAGCTATTTTAGATTTTACATACTGGATGGCTCTAACGGAAACAAGCGGGTGCATTGTAAATAGCAGTGACTTTAGAATATGACACTACTTCCGTTGTCAACTCTATGATTAAGACCCTCATTTAACCCCTCACGTGCTCCAGCCAGGTCGAAGTCTAGATGTGTCGGCATGCATGTTATAGAGTCGGTAGATTTAAAATCTTAAGCGATACATTATTAGAGTTAATGGGATCATGTCAGTCTCCCATGTTACAAGTACATAGCAGCTCGGTGTATCAACCTGCTATGAATTTTGAGCTTACAGTACTGTGGGCCAAATCCAGCTTGCACATTTGTACTTTAGGTTAAAATCATACCTTTGCTGTGCTGGCGATAATGCTACCTCTCCAGGAAGACCGAAGACATGAGAGGCCCACAAGCTACACCTCAATAATGGAAAGAGAAGCGTTGGAACCGAAAAGCTACGCCCTCTTCTTTGGCCATTTGCGTGCCGTCTTGTGCTCTTATTGATATGTAGTTTGGTCCCTCCACACCGGGTTATCGACCTTTTCTTAGACAACATTTTTGTTAATATGTAGAGCTCTAGTTCCAACAACACCATAGTTAATCAAATCTTATGAACCACTTTTGCAAACTTAGTCTTGACACTATAAATTAAAAGTGTGCATGTGAAAATATGTTCATTGTAATTTGTAGTGTTCGGATTGAGTTTATGGTAGTCGTTCTAAGATCTGTTTGTGAGCGTAGTATCACTAAGATTATTGTGAGGAATCCCTCATGGCCAGCTATGTTGATTGGGCCCCACTTGCATTATTAGGTAAATACTATTTTATGGCTGCAACACTAGCTGGACCTTAAGGTGGGTGCATGTGTTCTTTTGTTTAGTTCAGTGGTTCTAGATCTAAGGCAAGTAGGGACAATTTACAATTTGGTAGCTTATGGAGTAACATTGGTTTAACTGCCAACGTTGTCACGGGATACACTAGTTGTCATTCCATTGAGCGTGTGGATCAGTTGATTAATGTGCTTTAGATCTACCAACGTGTGGCATAATCACTTGTGCTACGCAACAGTTGTGGATTTCTTATTCCACTGTGTTGAATGGGGCATGGGCTACACAGTAAATTGATAGCGGTAGGCCATCTCAGTTGCATCATCTCTCTCTCTCTCTCTCTCTCTCTCTCTCTCTCTGGTCCCTTCAGCATGATATACCACGATGTATCTTATGAATGGAATATCTCCCAGCTCTTGCTATACAGGCTTTTTCTAATCTTATACTATTAGAGATTGCAGCTATCTAGGGCTTTCTTTTTTTAAACAATGTGCCATATTTTGGGAGAGTATTTAGATGGCAATCTGTTCTGTATTTAAATTGTCTGGTGAAGTTGGTTGTATGTTCACTGTATTACTTGAGCCTGGGTTTTTAACTTGTTGATATGCATATGTGAAAACTGCAAATCAAGGAACAAGTGGAACTAAAATAGCTATATGCTACTACCAGGCATCCTGCCATAACTGCTGTCTTGAGAACACATGGATATGTCATGGGTTATGAGACACAAAGAAAAAGATGCACAAGAATAGCATAAGTTTGGGCCTATAAGTTATGAAATGAAAACATCCCTACTCTGATCAAGGAAATTAGAGTAACCTGGCAAACACTCCATTGTACTATACAGTATCTACCATGTAAGATATTTGTTGCCATGATCGATGTCTCTTAGACACGTATGTGCCGACTTAATCCGATGCATTTGTTACCTCTCCACAGCTTCGTGTTTTTGATTATGTAGATTACTAAGTTATACAGGTATAGCCTGTGCAGCTCATTGGTTCATCACTCATTGTGTGATTATATACATGAAAGAGGCACATTGGTTTTTTATATGTGGTTTGATAATCGGTGCTTTGCAAAAAGATACCACCTAAACATATACAAATTTAACAAGGCAATATAATAAAAGGAAATGTATGTTTGTGTATGAATATATGTGCTTGCTTACCTTTTTTCTATGATAATTTTGCGTCTGTAATTCATCATGATGTGTTTTTTTTTTTCCTTGAATGATGTACGACAGCCGTGAGATGTTCAACAAATGGCAAGCACAAAGGTGGTGGGCTGAAAATTATGACAAAGTTATGGAACTTTACAACGTGCAGAGGTTTGACCATCAAAGTGTCCCTCTCCCCACTACTCCAAAGTCTGAAGATGAGGTGAGATGTGCTCTAGCTGTTCCAGTCACGACAGGTCCGTTTATTAGTATAGCCTTTACATTGTTCAGTGGCCTTTGCTTCCTACAGAGTTCCAAGGAGGACAGCCCGGTAACACCACCACTGGACAAGGAGCGATTGCCTCGTTCTTTACAGAGACCAGCATCGGGTGTCGGAGCGATGGGTTACTCTTCATCCGATTCTCTCGAGCACCACTGTAACGGCCTCCACCACCACCATGGACAGCAGTGCTATGACTCAGTGGGGATAGCGTCGACACCGAAGCTGTCAAGTATAAGCGGAGCGAAGTCGGAAACCTCGTCGATGGATGCGTCGATGAGGACGAGCTCATCTCCAGAAGACGCCGACAGGTCCGGTGAGCTCTCGGTATCCATCAGCAACGCAAGCGACCAGGAGAGGGAGTGGATGGAAGAAGACCATCCTGGTGTATATATTACCATCCGGGCTCTGCCTGGCGGCATCCGAGAACTACGCCGTGTTCGATTCAGGTGCGTCTTCCATCCTCACCTTGTTAGTCTCTTTGTGACTGAGAGGCTTGCTTATCCGATGACTCTTGTTGTGCTTGCAGCCGGGAGAAGTTCAGCGAGATGCATGCGAGGCTGTGGTGGGAAGAGAACCGAGCGAGGATACACGAGCAGTGCCTCTGAGATAGGAGAAGCGCGCACATGAAAATAGAACGGAGAGCTTCGTCATTGACATGAGCTAACTGTTGATCCATGTTTGTACATTTTGTGGTTGGAGCTAACACTACTCCCTCTCTGGGCAGCTGCAGTAGTCTGTCAGTGTGTGCACGCACGTTGGGGTTAAGGCGTCGTTTCTAAGATAGCTCTGATAATATGACCACCCACATGTTTTCCAACACTGGTTTTGGCTTTTGATTGGGCACGAAGTTTGTGTTGAATCGCATAAAAGGTGTGCTACTGTGTAGCCTAGAAATACCCTCTGTCCTGGAACTGCAGCTTGCCAAAACAAATTCCCTGCCTGGAATTTTTGTTCATTCTTACAGAAACTGTTGGCAGATTCTCATGAAAACCAACTTCTCAAGCAGTCTGGAACTTTTTGTTTGACTTTCGTCCATTCTACAAATCCCAACGGTTGCTTCGATTCCATCCAATCTTGTTGACGTGATAGTAGACAATCGATAAGAACTCCACCTCCAGTTCCTCGTCTGGCTGGTATATAGAGACGGGCGGTTCTTTAGGTGAGTTCATACAATGTTTCGATGAGTACCCCGTTACATGTCTCATTCAGAACTAGGCTTTGTGGATGCTCAAGTCCTACCTAATTCTAATGAGCTTTCACCATCAGAGGTTAGCCAGACAGATGCCTAATACCATAATTACAAGCGCAAAGCATTGCCTTCTGTTCAACTTAGATATACATATTCTAAGTCACTCACTGAAGCCATCACCTTTGTTGACGTGGTATGTCTATCCTATATGACAGCCAGCCTGCCAGCCAGCCAGAGTGACTACCTATCAAGGTAGAGCATTGGGTCAGAAGGCAAATCACTTTGGGTAAGCTAAACAATTCACCCAGAAAAGAAAGATTGTTCTCCATGGCATAATTATTCTCCATCATAGTCAGTATAAGTCATTTTCGAGGTTTAATAATATATATAAGTCATTTTCATTTGCCAATAACCACATATTCGGAACTTGGCGGATAAGAGATTTTCTTGGTAAAGGATCTTGATTCAAGTTAGTACTCCTATATAATATAGTAGAGGCTCCAGGAGTTCGGTAGTGAGTAGTACACAGTAGTAATCATAGTTGGAATATACTGATTGCATCCTACAACTCTAGTGATTAGACAGAACAGACGTTTATTTCCAAAAAAAAATTTTGAAACTTAGTATACTGCATGTATTCAACGAAATACAACCAGGAGTACAAGCACACGCAGTACACGGCAGGTGGGACCCAAGCCCCAGCACAACAGCAGAAAATATCTCGAAAAAAAGGAAATTACACCTCGGTCCCCAGGACCCTTTCCGCTGAACACGCCGCCGGTCCGACGCCACTCCGCTCCACCGCCGAAGACGCCGGAGAAGAAGGCCGACCACCGCCGAACCTGGAACGAGGCGCAGCTCCACCCATGTAGAAGACCGCAAGAGTCGCCCGAAGCGCAGCAACGAGACCTAACACGATGAACGAGCACAGCCAAACCACCACCTCCTCCAAACCACCAGGCAAACTTCGACATCCCTGCGCCGGAGGACAGCAGGCACCACCGCAGTCTCCAAGAACTTACCTCACTATCCCACGTCGCCGCAGGAGAAGACGACGACGCCGCGACAACAGGGACGGAGGACGGATACCCCATAAGACGCACTCGCCGGCGCCACCGCGGCGAGCACGAAGGGAACACAAACAACTCGACGGATTGACAGATCCGCAAGCACCGAACACCAGAAGCTCGCCAGCACCGCATGTTGATATGTTCGGGAGCTTTGCTGTTACAGAAGGAAACATTAACAGTCCAAGTATTCCAACTCCATATTGTTATCTCTCTATGAACTTAGACTATGGGTAATAGGTTTGAAATACAATTAACAATGATATTTGCACTCGAGCAAACCAAGAGCAAGAGGTATTAAAAAAAGTACTAAAACACAATGCATAACACTAACAATGAAACATAGCAATGGGAAGAAAGCTGCCTAATTTTTAGCTAATCCAGTGGATAATGATAGCTTAAACAATGAAGAAGCACACGTCTAGGCGTCACAAACAAGAGAGGCTAACCATTATCAATATGAGAGGTTTGTGTGAATTGTAACCAATGTAGTGCTGGCAGTTGGGACATTATCAAAATCTTGTAGTGATGCTTGTTTATTCCAAGAGAAGACTCTTAGGGATCCCACTTTCCCAATGAGAAAAGTCATAGAAGTTCTGAAGGGAAAACTGACAAAAAGGGTAAACAGAACTTCCGTTTTCCCAGGATCGTATTATATCAGGCTACTGCAGCTGTGCCCAGTTGTGTATGAGAGCACTAATTGTCCATGCAAGCTCTGTACCTATCGCTCATGACCATGTGTGAAATGGAGCAAGTTGGGAAGGCATAATCACATCAGTGGGAGCTAGTGCACTCCAGTCTCTCTGTCACTTGACGTCTTCAGATTCCTGATATGCCATGTAGTCCATGATCAGAATCAGAGCTCAGAACAGATGGAGGCAGACAGGGATGACACGAAACCTGCTTCTTGCTGGAGTGGAATGGAATGGTAAGCTGATTGATTACCATGTTTGGTTGAAGCAGGGGAGTAAATGGCAGAATGAGCTGCAGATCTGGAGTAGTTTGTCAGTCGTGCAATTCATCTTCAATAGTACAATTCAAGAGCAGAGTAACATCCACCCAAATCAATCAACTACCTCCAGCAAACAAAAAAAATCAATTGACGCCATGGAACGTCCTTTCTAGACTTGCTAATGCTAGGTAAGATGGAACAGGGCAGAGAATCGTTTTCAGTGACTTACATCAGTCTGATCACCATTTCCAGATCATCTGGGTTGTTGTAGTATAGAGTGAACGACTTCTGAAGGCTCACAACATAATATATGAGATAGACAGAGTACCAGAAACATAGTGGATTCATCTAAAAAAAAAAGTGGATTGCTTTGATTGATTTGTGGTTACAAACGAAGACACTATCTACAAACACTTGATCACCATTCTCTTTTCAACACCTGAAAGATAAGATAAGCTGTGGAAAGGAAGGAAACAAACCAAGAAAAAACACCTAATTTGCACTATCTATACTTGCCATCAGAAGTCAGGGAACGCCGCCACTCTCCTGCCCCTTCTTCGCCGAGAGGCGCTTGAGGAACTCGTAGGTGGTGATCATGGTGGTGGCAGACAAGGACATGGCCGCCCACCTCGGGCCGAGCCCCCTGTAACAGGCGCCCCACCCGCCTTCCTTGATCAGCATCCGCACTGTCCGGCCAATGGTGATCGGCTCACCGTGGCCGTCCATGACCTGCATCCTGGTCTTGATCGTGTCCAGCGGCATGGTCACAACCGCCGCCGCGCCGCCGGCTGCAGCGGCACTGACTCCCTGCACCACCATGAGTGTCTTGCAACTGGGCTCCAATGAAATGTCTCCGTCGCCGTCGTCGATTTCATGCACACCCACACCGTACTGGCACAGGTAGCGGCCGATCCCGCTCCAGATTGTCTTCTGCGACAGTGAGTACGTCGCCCACCACACGGCATTGGAGGGGGCGTAGGTAAGGATGGACATGCCGAAGCCACGGTACAGGCCGCGGAGGCCGTCGGAGGCGACGATCTTGCGGAAGGCGTCGAGGCCGCCGTGGTAGCGGGAGGCCGGGCACGGGTTGCCCTGCACCATGAGGCGCTGGCTGATGACGTCGACGGGGGTCCACACGACCTGCGCGGCGACGGCGGCGGTGAGGCCGGCGGCGGCGCTCGCGACCGCGGACGCGGCAGGCTCCGGCGCGCCGAGGCGGAGCATGGCTGGGCCGACGGCGGAGCGCGTGGCCTCGAGCGCGCCCATGTAGAGCGCGCGCGCGGGCACGGTCCCGGCGAGGGAGGTGGCGAAGCCGCGGTAGAAGGCGAGGGGCCCCTCCCGCCGCAGGATGGTGGTGGCCGCGGCGGCGGCGGAGGGCGGGAGGGCTCTCGCTCCGCCCGCAGCGGCGGCGTGCGCAGGGGGTGGTTCCGGCGCGACCTGCAGGCGCGTCTTGAGGACGACGGCGGGGTAGAGCGCGGCGGAGACGGCGGAGAAGAGCCCCGCGCCGAGGACGAAGAAGCGCGACTTGTCTAGGTGGTCCCAGTCGATGTCCGCCGGGAGCTGCAGCTCCGCCGCCGCGTCCGGCGGCGGCGGAGGCGCCTTGCGGCGATCTATGGCCTCTCCTCCATGCCGGCTCGCCGGAGACAGCGGTAGGCCGCTCTCGGGGACGCTTCTCCTGCGCGCGTATCACGCAGCGACCGAGGCTATGAGCACGGGAGGAATCCGAATTCCTCCGGCAAACAGAAGCGGCGGCGGCTAGGGTTTTGCCTGGCGGCGGGGGAAGGAGGAAGCGTGAGCAGAGCAGAGCAGGCGCTGGGAAGTGTGTGGAATGGCGTCGGACGTGGCGCGCTCCGATTAATGGCTTGGACTTCAGAATTCAGAAGAGACTGTTGCTACGGTTCGTGGTCGGACGCGAGCGTGACGGCCGGGGGCTGATGTGCGTGCGGCGCGTGGCAGTTGCACTCAGCAGCGGGTTGGATAATTCTTGCCCAAACGGATTCGATAATTTGTGTTTTTTGCGACGAAAAAATCGGAGAGGTAAGACAGCTCTCGATCTCCCAGCCTGAAGCCCTGAAGACTAGCGGGGCTACCAGGAAAATTGGAGTTCCAGCCTGAACTACTCCATGTCTAAAAGTCTAGTAAAGTTAGAAGTTCATGTGCACTTTCAACTTATGTGAGCGAGTCGAAAGTGACATACATAAGTTTCATTTGTAGGGTCCATCTAATTCTCAGCTGATGTCACCGTGTCCTTTTTTTTACATTTCCCCCAACGATCTGGTTGGTGCACAGCTTGGTTGGCTAAACCTGAGCTTTGAAGCTGTAAGTATTGCGCTACCTACCGAGAGCAGCGTTTTGGCTCCCGGGAGCATATGCTCCCGGTATTTTTGAAAAACTTTAGCAAATTGAAAACTTATCAAAAAATTCCGAAAAAAATCATGCATGTACCTGGCCATGTTTCGCACCACCATGATTGTTTTCGCGCCCAAATGACATCGTATGCGCCCTGTAAAAAAATGACAAATTTCCTGTCAGAAAATTCAAATTTTGAATCTCAAATCTGACAGGAAATTTGTCATTTTTGTACAGGGCGCATACGATGTCATTTCGGCGCTAAAAAAATCATGGTGGTGCGCAAGATGGTCAGGTACATGCATGATTTTTTTCGGAATTTTTTGATAAGTTTTCAATTTGCTAAATTTTGTTGAATATAACGGGAGCATATGAGCCCGAGCTCCAAAGCGAATTTCTGCTACCTATCTCCCTTCTTTGGCTTGACACGGATGGAGCCTGGAGGTATGGTCCTTCATTATTAGGGGAAGTACAATCCTTCATTCTTCCCGTCTTAACATAAACAACAGTAGAAAAATGGGAGACAGTCCTAAAAAAAAAACCTAATGAGTGGGAGACAATAGACGAATGAAAATTTCAGTTGCAGGTGAAGTTGCAACCGAGATTTTTTCAGTCGCTGGTGGGATTGCAACCGAGATTTTCCAGTTGTGAGTGGGGTTGCAACTGAGTTTTTTCAGTTACAACTAGGATTTTTTTCCATTTACAAGTGGGGTTGCAAGTGAGAATTTTTTAGTTACAGGTGGGGTCACAAACTGGAAAATCTCAGTAGCAAGTGATGTTGCAACTGAGTTTAGTTACGGGTGGGGTTGCAACTGACATTTTTTCAGTTGTAAGTGGGGCTCCAACTGAGAATTTTTAGTTGGGATGTGGTTGTAACTGAGACTTTACAGTTGCAAGTTGGGTTGCAACTGTTTTTTTTTCAGTTGCAACTAGGCTTGCAACTGAGAAATTTTCAATAAGGGATGGGGTTGAAACTGAGATTTTTTAGTTGCAAGTCGGATTGCAACTGAGATTTTTTTCCAGTTGCAAGAATTTTCTTGTTACGGGTGGGTTCCAGTTACAAGTCGGTTTTCAACTGACCTTTTTTTTGTTACAAGTGGGGTTGCAAAGATTTTTCCGTATTTAGAATTATAAATAAAATATTAAAAAAGTTGAGCCACAAAAATTTATGATAAAAGGAAGACTTTAAAAACTTTACACGAAAATATACAAGTTAAGTTCAGGAAAAAACAACAACAAACGATACAAAACACACACAATGATAAAGGTCCGCATCCTCGTTGACAAGAGCAGCCCAACAAAGAAAAAATGAAGCACAAAATAGACGCAGCCCATTCCGGCCCATACAGCCCACCCTTTGCTTAGAAAAAACAATAACAGAAAAAGGCCCATGCATGAATCTCGGCACATCATATCTAACGGTTACAAAGTTGGCTGAGAATTAGCAAATCCGTTATCTATATCGTTCGCTTTTAACTTTTGACATTCACATTACATACTAGCTTTCCTTCTAGATCCAAAATCAAAACTCATACACAAAGGGTGTAAAGCCATAAAACATATCATTCAAATCTAAAAAATAAGCATTGTTCTATAAGAGCGAGAGAAACATTATGTATTTGGAAGGTTATTGCCCGTGATCATGCTAATAAAGTCGCGGATCTTGAGAATGCTCTTGACTAATAGAAAGCTCTCACGGAGTCTCTTGAGAAAATGAGAAGACCCAAGTTTGGATTTATCTAAGGTGAATAAAACCCATGATAGATCTCTTGAACTGGCAATAGAGTTTAAGATTAAAAAAAGATGATATCATGGTTGACCATGCTAACTCCTTGAGAATTCTGAGAAACTCGAAAGGTATAATAAGATAGTTAAGAATGAACTAACCAAATTCAGTGAATCTCATGATCAACTTAAATATAGTTTTCTTAAAGATAGTGCTACATGTCATTCTCTTGCTTAAATAATAATGTTTGTGCTACTAACCTTTGTTGTGACGAATCATATCACATTGAGTAGAACACTAGATTGAAAGACCAAATTGAGAAGGACCTAGCTACTTATATTCAAGGGGAGAAAATCTCAATAAACTTTTGAGTAATGAAAAGAAAAATATTGGAAAATAAAGACTTGTGTATGTATCTAAGTACAACAAGAATAACATTAAGAAAAGGAAGAAGACTGCCCCTTTAAAAAAAGTTATCTTTATGAAGAAGGGGGAGAAGACAAAGGAGAAGGAGAACAACAACGTTGTGGGTGGTAATGCCACAAGGGATAACCACTCATAATGACTTTGTCGAAAAATATTACCCATCTTATGTGCTTTGTAAGTGCGCACATTCTTATATTTCTTTTTTGGTGTAACTTCTTTGTGTCATCAATTTTTGTCCTATCTTCTCATGTGATGGAATTACTAATATTTGATGAAACTCAATGCCGATACCACATAAACTCTTTTCAACTCCCTTTACAAGAGACCATGTGGTTTTTGGATCTGGAAGCCGCATGGTGAGATCTTGAATATCGTTACAACTCCTTTGTTGTTTTTGCCTGACCCAGGGGCTTATGTCCCTCCATAGCTCGATGTTTCATAAGCTTTGGCACGGAACGAGTCTTATCCGTCCAATGGTGCAAGCGCATCCACGTTAATCTTTGTACCATCAGTTTGACTTGCCTAATTTTTAGCAAATCTATTGATTTGAGGAAGATTTTCGTTCAGATGCTCAACTTCGTGGCAGTTTACCTTGTATCATCGACAACAACCAATGTCCCATCAATTGGTGGATGGGGCAGCCCAATGCATGGTACACATGGCAACAATGTGTTCATAACTTCTACTTATGAACTTGTGTCCTCCATGAGCACGGTTGTAATTATAATTTTCTTATAGAGTCTAATGTAGTATATATATACTGTTCATGGGCCGTCGTGATCTATATATGTCAGCATTTTTTGAAAAACGAAACAGTTGAAAGAAGGGAAATGAGCATAGTCAGCAAGCGGATGAACTAAACTAGGCACGCTAACTCTGAAATCTCACAACAGATCCATAAAAAGTGTCATAATTTTGCACTAATCCCAATTCAAAATTGCGACACTTATTTTGAATCGGATGGAGTAATAGAAAACGTTATCATGTCTAAAATTCACATGAAAAATTCAGTATTGGCCCAAAATGTTCTTGGGTCCGCTACTGGCAACCACAATGCCACCATCCGCCGCTGGCAGCACCCTCATCAACAAATAAAAGAGCAGATGCATTCGCGTGCGTCATCGGGCGAGCATTCGCCGATGACGGCCCTGATGTCCGGGTACTTCCACATGTACTGCTCCACGCACAGCCCGCCGCAGCGGTCCCGATCGCAGAGGCGGTCGTGTGGGACGCGGAGGGCGATTTCGTTGCCGCATGGGAACCCGCTCCCGTGCTCCCATGCCGCGGCGGAGGCTTCCGGCACCGCGGCAGCCGCTCCACGGTTCGTAGTACGAGAGACTGCGAGTGGCACTGGAGGGCATCGGGTAAAACAAGCGAAAAGAAGCAGGGATCAGTTAACCATTATCGTGCTTGGAGAGAGAGACATTTTTTATTTAGAAAAGGTGGAGAGACAGACATGGAGGAGGGGAGGCCAACCTAGACAGAGCGCGAGGAGAGCGCAGATCGCAAGAGTAGCTGCTCTGGCCGCCATGCGAGGAGCCGCTGTTGCCTGTTCGTGCGATCGAACTTAGCGATTCTTCGATCCGTGGTTTCTAGATTAGTTCTCCTACGTTTCTATGCGCTTTGAGTGTAGCTCAATCTGTTTAAATATCAGCGGCCTATTGACGCAGGCTCATATGTTAAGCTAATCAATCATGGTATGTGTTTAATCGCCGTATCGTTTCCTACCCAAACTTTTTAAGATCATGTTCAATACTAGTATTTGGTATGTTTGGTAAGGAGTAGAAATGTAGAATATAGTACGGGGTCTTTGGAGATTCCATTTGAATGATTATATGATCTTCACGAGATGTCTATACTACATGAGATCTCCAACTAATTACGTGTTGAAAATTCAATGAAAACACAGGTTGTTATACGGTAAGGTGAGAGGAAGCATGCCGGGTAGCGGGTCCCTGTACCGCTACTAACATAGGTGTCATTGCTGCAAGAGTTTCAGAAATTTAAACACATAGCGCGTCTGCCCGATAACCATTTTATTACGAATAGTTAAAAGGGTTTGGATCATCGGGTCGAGCACAACCGGAAAGACGCACATCCTCTTCCCCATTCGTTACCATGCAACACTAGTATAGATCGGGCAATTTAAGACACCGAGATCGTAGACGAATGCATATGTCCGTGTGCGTTATCCCCTATCGCTTCTTCGAAATTAAAGCCGTTTGCGAGGCCCCAAAGGGTGTTCCCGACGTAAACATTCGCATACGGTTATAATTTATAGATCGTGTGCGCTCTTTCGCACACGGACTTTCCCAAGTAAAGCGTGTGCATTCACTCGCAGTATCGCACATGATATATTGAAGTTTGGCCGTATGGAATTCTGCTGAACTATCGCATAGGATTATCCTAAGTAAATCGTGTGTGATACATTGTTCTATTGCATACGATTGGTTTGATGTTATCGTTTGTCTAATATTATATTTCGTCTTCCTGCATTTTTCTGAAATCTCGCTATGTATGAAATACCATGGTGTTCCCGCCTTTTACTTGAGTATAAATTGCTTCGACGGCCATGGTCATTTATTTATTTAGGATTTGTACAATGCCACACAGCACGGAAGCCATGGGAGATCGGCGACGGGTACCTTCATGGACCTCGGGCCGTCGGACTCGGAGAAGGTGCTGCCCTCAGTGGCCGTGGCTGGGGGTAGCTCAACCAACCTCGCGTCGTGGGAATCGGAAGAGATACTGTCCACAACGGGCTCAATCGATCTCACGCGACTGAGACGCAGGAGGAGTTGTCCCCAACGCACGGAGCTGGGGGTAACTTCGTTGACCTCACGGCGGTGGAGGAGCCCGAATACAGCTATTCGGGTTCGTCGTCGGATGAGCCTCTGGCCACCCCAGAGGAACTGGAGGAGTATAAGTTGGTGGAGATGTCCATCACGTCGGCGAGGTGTGAGGAAGCATTGGTGCATTGCATGGTCGAGGAGTCTTTCGCCACTCTTCGAAAGTTTCGGGTGCGTGCGCTGCTGCGCGCCAGGCAGGAGGTCAAGAAGCAAATGCGGTTTTGGATGGCGCCGCGGGAAGGCGTTTGGCCAAATGGAGAGCCGACAACCCGCTAGCCGACCGAGGCATCAGGCAGGCTCCGGCAAGTCGCTCGGCGACGATGCAGACGCTTCAAGCAACGTAAGGGCCCCACTGGCGACGATGAAGAGGCCTCATGCAATGACAAGAGTCCCGCCGGCGACGAAGACGTCAACCTCCTCTCTGACGACGACGAATATGTTTAGATAGGTATTAGGTGGTTCTTATGTGTTATATACATGTAATGTGCGATTGGATGTCCAATCTTTTTCTAGCAGGAAGGGAAAACCATGCGTTTGAATTAAAGAAGCCCTTCCGTTACCAACTACTAATATTAGCCACGGATTATTAACCAGGTTCCATTTTGTCTAGTACTCCTTCTTTCCAGCGGCAAAATTTGGCATTTCTCCAAGTTATGTACCATGTTGTTAAACCACAATATAATCGCACACGGTTTATTCGTGTAAGAAACGTGTGCGAAGATTAATTTTTACCATAAACTGATCGCACACGATTTTTCATGGGTAAAACCGTGTGCGATAACTATCGCTAGAAGGCTGCATGCGCCCATGGTTTTTGCAGCTGAAATCGTGTGCGATACTTGTTGGGCCTTTAGGGCCCAGTAAATGGAACCCTTCCATATAAATAAGGACCATACGCGCTTGATTCATGCATAGGCTCCACTCTCGCTTCTCCTAGCCACCTCCTCTCCTCTACAGTCGCACACACGCCCTCCCGGCCCTCCCCTGCCGCATTTGACCTCCCCCGCGGCCCTACCCCGCCGTCCGACCGGACGATGACCTCGCGGGAGGCCTGTCCTAGGTCGCCGACCCCCCATGGCGAGGGGGCCGTCTTCTCGTCCACATCCCGAAGGTTAGCGCTCGTTTAGCAAGGACATCCTCATGTTTAATATGCCGGATCTGTAAGAATATCTTGTTTATGCACTAGCAAGGCCGATCTATTAGAATAGCTTGTTTGTTGGTGTTTTACTGTTAGATCTTGGTACGTACGATCTGTTAGAATATCTTGTTTATTCTTTATTAGGGTGATGCTAAAAACCTCTTTTATGTTTTATCTTGTCACTATAAATGTTTTTATCAGAAGGGATTTGATAGAACACATTTCATTTTATACTTGTGTAATAGGGATCTTATTTTGGTAGCACTGTACAAGAAAATCAAGAGAGGCTTTATTTCCCTCTCTTGTCCAATCTGTAGTTGCTGGTAAGTGAATAACCAGTTCAGTTTTAATGTTATTTTTATGTTTTCACCTTCTTGCATTGATGGATATTTTTAACACATCATGCAGCAAGGATCATTTCACACACAACAGATATGCAGCAACGGATGGCTGATTTCATCGAATATCTTTGCCTTTACGGTGGTAAGTGAATAATCATTTAAATTTGTTTTTGATTTTTGTGTTCATCTTGCATTGATAGGTTTGTGGCTGACCTTGTGACTCTTGTTATTCACAGTACATGGTATCTTGCATCGATTGTCACAACAACAATTATGTAATAGATTTGTAAGTTTGTTTTTCCGTGTTATTCGTCCCTTATGTCACATGTCATTCATATTATATGTACACCGAGCTAACATAAGTCATTTTCTCTATTTCTGTTTCAGTGACCACTTCACCTGTTAAAGGCAAGTTCGGATATTCTGTGAAAGAAATGACAGACTGGGATAAGTTGGAGGCATAACCCTCCGAACCTAGCTTTCGTCGTCGCGGAGACAAAGACGTAACCAAGAAAAGTTATTCTTCCATTTGTGTACCTGACGCATTTGTATAGCTAGGAATTGGTACTTTGTCGCAATGTATGAATATGAAATGCATGAAATAAGGATATTTGGTACTGGATGATGCTTGTTCTTGATTTTTGCATGTGTCACAATGTATGAATCTGAAATGAAAGTATACATGCATGGTCCTAAAAATTCTAAACGTCTGCAATGAATATGAAATGAAAGCATACAGGCACACATAACACGAACTCATTAACCGTGTGCGATGCTACCTAAACGCACACGATTCAGCAAGTACAAAACGTATGCGATCTTGTCCATATCGCACACGGCCCAACTAATGAGATCGTCTGCGAAGTTATTGTCATCGCACACGGTTTATTTGGCCGTCTGTGATGTCTGCCTATATCGCCCACCCATAGATAGCGACGGCGTTATAATCGTGTGTGATGGTCAAAGTTGACCGTGTGCGTTTGCCCGATCTGTACTAGTGCAATAGTCAGGTAATTAGGTTTGTGCAAACCGAAATTACAATATTGCAATTACTATCAACATGCAACCTTTTCTTAGAAGACATTTCGGGTCATTTTTTTTTTGAAAAAATAGAGGATGTCTAACTTGCCGCATAACCAGGACACACCGGAACACTTGTACTGACTTACAAGCAACTCCTTCGCGGTTGCATATTTATCGCTTACTCAAGGACGAGCTCGATCCCTTTTATACCTAACCAATGTCGCGAGCGGCTGAGCGGCCCAAGGGATAGAACAGTAGTCGGTTGATCGATCAAAGCAGCAGGTACGTACAGCCCCGGCCATGGGCGGCACGCCGCACAGCAGCATCGGCCACATCCTGCCCGGAGCCGGCTTTTTCGCCGTCGGCCTGTGGCACCTGTTCAACCACGTGAGGCTCTTCTCCCTACGCCCAGACTCGTACGTCGCGCCGGTCTGGTTCCCTGTGACGGGCGCGCGCTACCTCGAGCCCGGCCTCGTCATCGCCGGCAGCGCCGTGGAGTTGGTCATGGAGATGTTCGTGGATCACTCGACCTTCCTGCCTTTCAACGCGGACGGCTCCATCCCGTCCGACCGCCTCCACAACCACGAGCACGCCATCATCTGCCTCGCGCTCATCGTCTACGCGGGCGCCGCCGTCCACCTCGACCGCGCCCGCGCTCCGGGCCGCCGCGCGCTCTGCCTCCTCCTCGTGGCCGTCGTCTTCGCGCAGGAGCTCCTCGTGTTCCACTTCCACTCCACGACCCACGCCGGCGTCGAGGGGCAGTTCCACTGGATCCTCGAGGTGGTCGTCGCCGCGTGCCTCGGCACCGCGCTCCTCGGAGTCGGCTTCCCGCGGAGCTTCGCGGTGAGCCTGGCCCGGTCGGCGTGCATCATGTTCCACGTCGTGTGGCTGGCCGTCATCGGCGCCATGGTGTGGGTGCCGAGCATGGTGCCGAAAGGTTGCTCGCTGGTGCGGGAGGACGGCCGCGACACCGTGCGCTGCCACGACAAGGCCAGCCTCCACCGCGCCAGGGCGCTAGTGAACCTGCAGTTCGGGTGGTACCTGTCCTTCATGACAGTGTTCGTCCTCGCCATCTACCTCTACGTGTGCAACAAATACCCTGCTGAGCAGCAAGCGTACGCGCGGCTTCTCCCGAAAGCCGGCGACGAGGAGGAAGAGGAGGCGCACAAGTGCGGGGTGCCGCGGGATGGTGGCGGCGACGTGCATGTACACGGCTTCGCGCCATTGGAGATTGAGGTGTAAATGTGTCAAACTGGAGATTGAGGAGTAGCATATATACAGCCATACACACCTAACTAGGGTCCTGCAGACGTGTTGTACAGTGTTCGTTTGAGCATTATTATCTATACAGTATGAAATATACATGGATCGATCGGTTCGCGCGTGCCTATTTCCCCTCTCTTTTTTGCCAGCATTGAAGAGAAAACATGTTTACCAAAAGCCAAAACGTAGCTTAGCTATAATATTATTGATTGAAGAAATAGGCAAATGAGTTGATATATAGCCAGTTGCCAGCACATGATCAAATTCGGTGAAGGAAGACCTTACTCCGAAGGTAAGTTTCGGTGTTGCGGAGTGGAGTGTATATTGATCCATGTAAAATATAGGAAATTGTCGTTTTTTAACTCAGGGATCAAACAACTAGCCAATGTTGGGGATATCTCTTATCGGGAACTTATCGGTCGACCCAAGATAAGGGGTATATCGGCCGATTTATCGGCATATCGGCTGATTTATCGGCCGATTTATCTTATCGGTCACACTGAGAAGTGATAAATCGGCTGATGGCAGTTTCCAACTGCAGATGTTTTGTGCGGCTTGCAGTGTCCACCTGTATTCACGAACTTCACTGTGTTGATTGTATCTTATTTATTATGTACCGATAAAGCTCTCTCTTGCCCTAAAAAAAATAATGTTTAGTTGTTAATCCTAAGACTTAGGAATGTGATTGAAAACTTAACAAAAAACAGGCAACTCGTGAACATTTGATAAATAGGCACGCAGGAAGCCGGGTCAGAAAATCAGGCTTGTGCTCCACGTGCCCAGATCAATGATGATACGGAATCAATCTTGGAATTGTTTGAGGATCGCTATGGATACGAGGTAGAAGAGGAAGAATACAAGTCAGAACCGGGTCCGGTGCGCCGGGCTGCGGTCTACACCGCTCCAGCAATCAACACAGAACCAGTCCCAACAACAGCTTTGGCGGTAGTAACCCAGCCGGGTCAGGCGGCGCCGGGTTTGGCGATCAGGGAACCAGTTATCCAGGAGCAACAGCAGGTCGGGGTAGATGGAGATCGTGCGTCAGTTAGTGCCGAGTCAGAAAATACGGCGGCACATAGAAACATGTTTGGATTCTTGGCGAACAGGGCGACGGGTCAAGGAACATCAGCTTTGCCTAACCCACCCCCACCGCGATTCCTTAGTGACCTGCCAAGTGCTCCAGCGGCAACAGCGAATCTTGTAACCCCAGCAGCGGCAGCAGCGCAAGTCAGGGCAACAGACCCGGCTCGCGTCAATTACGAACAGCAGATGGCATCGTTACAACGGCGTTTTGATCAGCAAGCGGCGCTGCAGCGGCAGTTGGATCAGCAGGAAGAGTTCTTACAGCAAGCGGCGACAACATTAGAAAATAGATCCAGAGAACAGCAACAGAGACAGCAAAGTTTGATTGGCCGTGGTGGTCACATTAACCTGGCTAATCTATTCCAGACGCCGCAGGATCAGTTGATTGGAGGAACCCCTGTGGTTCAAGCTACAGGACCGATGGTGGCTAACCCGCCGGCTCCAGCGCAAGCCGGGTCACCAGTTGTACCACCCGGAGGAGCCGGCAGAGATATTGAAGCCATGTCACCACCACAACCCTGATTTCATACGCCAGCGGGTCATTACAGTAACCCGGCTGATAATGTATATGCAGCTACGGTTGCACTAGATCATATTCTATTGGGCGATTCACCAGCAGAAATAGAAGCAAGGCGCGCCATTGATATGCTTCGAACGGCCGTAGCCCAGCAAGCAAATTACACGCATCGGAAAAGCGCGTTGCATTCAACGACCTTTCACAGCCGTCGTACCAGGAGTCGTCATGGCGAGTCACAAAGGCCAGCCGGGTTAGCAGCCGTAGGGCAGCAGGATCTGGCGGGTCAGCAGAATCATGTACCACAGCAACAACCGAGACAGGTGGCTCCAGCAGCATCAAGAGCTCAGGCCATAGTTGACAGCTCCAGGGCGAGGCGCGCAGCAAATGTACAACCCGCCGTGGTACCTGCCGGAGGAGCCGGAGAAATCCCACGGGCGGGTTCAGTATCTAACCAGCAAGTAGCAAGGGCAGGACACGTTGAAACGATGGCGGGTCCCAAGTGCCTCATCGATTCCATCAGAGCAGAGCCATATCCAGATAAGTTCAAAGAACCTAGTAAAATTTCAAATTATGATCCTAGCATAGATCCTGAGACATGGATAAATAGTTATGAGATGGCTATGAGTATTCGTAATGCATCTGAAAATATTTGTGCTAAGTTCATGTATCTTATGATAAGTGAAGGTGCGGCGAAGCTATGGTTCAACACTATACCAGAGAAATCTATCAGTTCCTGGAGTCAGCTCAAGGCGGCTTTTATCAAGAACTTCCATGGGACGTGCAAGAGGTTATACACGATCGAGGACCTAGATCGGTGCGTACACAGGAAGGGCGAGTCAGCACGCAACTGGATGCGCCAGATTACAGAGATCCTCCACTCTTTCACTAATATTTTGCCAACTAGTGCGATGTAGACGTTGGAGAAAAATTGCAGATATGACCCGGTTGTTCAGAAAATGAGTCGCATGAGGAATAGCCCAGGAGCAAATGATATAACCATGGGAGAAGTGTTGGACGCAGCCAACAAGCATGCTTACACAGATAAAACTAAGGATAAAACCGAGGAAGATAAAGGAAAGGGTAATGTGAACAATGGAGGAAGAAACAACAACAATAACAACAACTATCATAAGAGGCCGCACGCAGAGGACAATTCAGATCTAGTCACAAACACAAATACCGAGTCAGCGAGACCCAGAACAGATGGAAATTTCAGAGGGAACAACTACAATGGAGGTAACAACAACCGTGGGCCACCGCGTCCCCCGGGTCACTTTGTGTCGTGGGTTTGTCACGTCAGGTGTCATAGATGACTTCGTAGGTGTGGGATTACGCGAGTCAAGCATCTCCGAGCTTGGGATCGCAGGAACAAAGATCAACACAGATTTACCCAGGTTCGGCCCCCTCAATGTGAGGTAAAAGACCTACTTCCTGCCTACCCTAGATTGGTATTGATATGATAATCGAGGTGTTACAATGGAGGCGATCCGATCTGGTACTCGCCGTATGAGCTAGGGTTTGGGGCTTGATAGCTTGACCCGCTCTAAGTCCTGCGAGTCCTCTTTATATGCACAGAGGCTCGCTAGGTTACAAAAGGAAACTTCCCCATAAGGAATACATCCACAGAGGCCTACTCGGAGACTACTTGGTCTTCACGTCCTCCGGGATTTGTCTTCTAGATCTTTCTCCTTATGGCGGTTCAATATTGGGCTTGTTCCCAAGTGGGCTTTCATCCGTGCGAGTAAGTTAAGTCGCACTGGGCCGCGGGTTAATCCAGAAAGTATTCCCCCGACATTAGCCCCCAAGATTGGTTAGGACTTTACGGTGAGAATCTTCTGGCCTCCTGAAATGATCTCTGGCCGCACTGTAAGCGTTCTGACCAATCTCCTGACTCATGCGATTCATCGCTGTGACTCATCCGCGCGACTCATCTCTCCTTCTAGAAATATTCTGTTTCCTTTAATTGCGGACCGTTACTCTTTTTGCGGGCGCAAATTGTGCCGTTGGTTGCGAGCACAGAAAATGCCGTTAGTTGCGGGCCCTTCAGTTATAAGCTGCGGCCACCTAGGTCATTATCCATTTGCCCTTGCAATCTTCTCATCCCTAGCCGCGCCGTCTTCTTCCTCGACCCGAGCCTAGTTCCCCAATTCAATCTCCCCCTCGCAATGGCGCCCAAGGCGAAGCCATCTGACAATAGGCGCCAGATCTCCTGCAACTGGGAAGGATCCTGGGTAACAGAGGAAACTCTTGCGGATCTGGCCGAGGCTGGCTTCTTGCCGCCGAAGGGGGACGGCGTCTGGCGGGCACCGGCGATGAAATCGAGCCGCGCCCCAAGCCCAACGAGCTGGTGATGTTCGTGGAGCACGTGGAGCGTGGATTCACGCCGCCAGGTTCTCCCTTCTTCCGCAATTTGCTGAAACGCCTAGGCCTCCGTCTTCACGACATCGGGCCCAACTCAATGCTCCAGGTGAGCAATTTTCACGTGCTGTGCGAGGATTACCTTGGCATAGCCCCCAACATCGATCTGTGGCTGGCCTCTTTCACCTGCAACAGCCAACTTGTCTCCAAGGGTGGCGCCTACGTTCAGGTCGGCGCCATCTCTCTTCAGCGCCATAGGAATTCTTGCCTTCCCAAGCTAGCCCTGGCGAATCGACCCAGGGCTTGGCAAAAATCTTTCTTTTATTGCCAAGATACTTCACCGGAGGGCGAAACTCGCCTTCCCTCCTGGTCTAACACCCTCTTCGTGCCTACCGAGGCACTGAAATCAAAACCCCGCGACTCATCCATGTCCTTCATCAATGAGTCGCTGATCAAAGTCCGCGCCTTAATAGGTCATGGTCTTACTGGCCTTGATCTTCTCTCTTGCTGGACCAAATGGCGCATTCAGCCCGTGAGTCCGCGACAGCGATCTTTCCTTGAGTGCACAGGCACCTCTGCTGACGTTGATCGTATCAAGGCTTCGGACTGGAGGCCTGAGGATTGGGTGGAATTTGTCACCCGCGTGACTGAGGAGAAGGACATCTCCTTCGATAAGGTGGGGCTTGCCCCTTTCAGTGTTAACAACAAGCCTTTTGAGGTAACTCCTCTTCTCTGTCTTTTCGCCTTCGTAGTTGAGTCGCATTCCTTTTCTTAATACTGCAACTTATATTTCTCTCATCCAGGCTGACGAGAACTACTGGTCGCTGCCTGCGACTGTGCCGGCACTGCTGCTCCCAAGCGTGCCGCACGAAAGAAGCTGCTGCCCACTCTAGAGGGCAGCGAGACTGCTGATATCCCTTCTGTTGCCTCTGCGGCCTCAGATGATGAAGAGACCGAACTGGACGAGGACGAGAGTCCAGTGCCAGCCGCGAGTTCTGTTGCCGCGGCTGAACCAACTCCCCGTAGAGCCTCCAAGAGGCTATCTCGTGAAGAACCAGAGGTTGATGCTCTGGAAAACCCCGAGGCCACGAAGCGTCGCAAACCTGCTACGGGCGCGATCTCCTTCGTTGCCAGGCGTGCTTTCAAAGCCACCGCCTCTGCTGAAGAAGACATGGGTCCCCACTCTGGTAATTTCTGCTGTCTTGTCATCTTGAATGCTTATTCTTTTTCCTCTACTGACATGCAAAACTCTACTCGTAGATTCTGGGACCCAAGGCCTGTCCTCACCGTCAAGCGGTGAACTTATGGCCTTTGTGAAGATGGCTCCAGAGTTAGTAACTTTTCCCTGTACTTTCAATACTTTTATTCTGGCTTATGTTCTTCTTCTTCACACAATGCCCTTGCTTTTTTCAGAAGTGCGGCTGAACCCGCGACTGAGCCTGGAGCCGCGGTTGAGCCGCATTTATCACCTGCGGCTCATACCGCCATGGTAGAGGGCGTGGCCACCACTGATGACCTGGCCACGGTCCCTGTTCTTGACACAGCCACCCAAGAGGTGGCTCTGGAGGATAGAACGGATCCCTTATGATCCAGGACGTGGAGAAGGTCAACCCCTCCTCCATAGATGTAATGGCCAAGGATGCTGATACGCCAGTGGTTGAGTCGCCAGTGGCGGACAATCTGCGGTCGCCAATTCTACATGCCGAGGTTGCTTCTTCCTCCTCCACAAGCCGTGCTGAGAAACTGTCAGAGGCTATCATTGCCTCAAATGACAAGCAAGCCATGGAACTCCGCAAGGCATTGTCTGACCTGTCTGCGGCTTATAAGGTAAACTTCTATTCCAGTTATCTGTCTCTAGCCCCCAAGGATCAAGTTTCTTCTTTGACTGTAAAGGGAGACTTGATGCTTCTCTTTTAGCTGTTGATATATACTTACTGACTGATGTTCCCTTCATAGGAGGAACTAAGCTCTAACAGCTGCCAAAATTGCTTGGAAAAGCAACTGGGGGATACTCCCTCTGAACTGGAGAGGCTACGCGAGCTCCTTGGCCAGCGTGACGCTGAGCTAAAGAAGAGGGAAACCAGGATGGGCGAGCTATCTGATGAAAGCTTCAAGTTTTCTGAGCAAGCCAAAAATACCGAGCTGCGACTTAAAACTGTTGAAGAGAAATTCCATGAGAGGGTCCAGCAGCTGGAGCTCCAAGTCAGTGCTCAGAAAGACGCCATTGCTGATGTCAATGAGGACGCAAGGCTTAAGGCTGTTTCCATTGGTGAGCTTGAGAAAAAGTTGAAGAAAGTTTCTGATGCCCATAACCTCGTCCACGCCAAAGTGTGCATCATGACTCAAGAATTAACTGGTATGTATTGCGACTTGTAACTGCATCTTTTTTCTCTACTATCTTTGCCTGTGTGTTGTAGAGCTGACGGAGACATGCCTTGATGTAGGTGAAGATGCCAAGGAGCAGCGCGGCAGTACTCAGGAGCAGCTGGAGTATATCCGCGATTTTTCGCGAAGGGCTTGTGACGCCATGAAATCACTGTCTAAGTGCCTGCTGCCGACCAAGTCAGTCCCCGGTGATTCTGAAGGGCTGCTGAAAAGACTGCTTAGGGCGCCTCAGTTCTTTTTGGACTGGAAAGAGTCCTCAGCTCGCACCGGCGCGGCTCATGTTCTTGCTTTGGCCAAGACGTACTATCCTTCTTTTGATGCTGCCAAGGTTGCAAAAGGTAGGCCCTCGAAGAAGGTGGATGGCACCGAACTGACGGCCTCAGAATATGCGACAACTTGGAAGGATATGCGCGGCCATGCGACTGAACTGGTGGAGGGGATTGATCTTGCGACCTATATGGGCAAGTATAACGCAGATGGAAGCAGATGGGAGAAGTTACCCGCTCCGTCGTCCAGCGCGGTGATTCCGCAGGACAAGAACCCCTCTCCAGGCGTATCCAGCTCTGCAGCCCCCAAGCCCGCGACTGAAGAGCCCTCCAGCGAGCCTGCGACTGCTCCTTCTGGCAAGCTTGGTAAGCCGCCTGTTCCTCCTTCCCACCGGCCAAAAGCTGCGCACAAGTGAAGAAGAGAAAACAATGGTTTGATGGCCTTGGCCCTTAGCGGTCTGTAATAATTGTTAGAGTTTATGTGTCATAAGACAATATTATGGTTTGCTTAAGTACTCTTGGCAGTACATGTTTCGACCAATAGGCTGGTCCTTATGATTTGTCTCGGTTTTTCCTCACTTAGGCCCTTGCGCGGCTCAGTATTTCCCAGGTAAAAAGTGCGTGTTCAGGGTCGAGAGCGGCCATGATAGGCAATCAAACTCGATTGACGCCGCACCCCCAGTACTTTGGCCGCATAGTGCAAGTCGCATCCAAGAGAGGTTGAGTATAATCACGATAAATGCCACTTGTTTGGCGATCCCAAGGAATAGGCCGCGCTAAAAAGCTGCCGCACCCCCAAGGGACCAATGATTAAAAAATAAAAGACTCACAACTCAATTGGTAGTTTGAGATGCTTTATTTCAGAATCATTATATGATACATAGGGTCGGTCGCGCCTAGGTGGCGACCAGAAGTGATGCTTGGGTCGGTTGCGCCTAGGTGGCAACCAGAGATGTTACATGGGTCGGTCGCGCCTGAGTGGCGACCAGAATTGGGTCGGTTGCGCCTAGGTGGCAACCAGAGATGTTACATGGGTCGGTCGCGCCTGAGTGGCGACCAGAATTGGGTCGGTTGCGCCTAGGTGGCAACCAGAGATGTTACATGGGTCGGTCGCGCCTGAGTGGCGACCAGAATTGGGTCGGTTGCGCCTAGGTGGCAACCAGAGATGTTACATGGGTCGGTCGCGCCTGAGTGGCGACCAGAATTGGGTCGGTTGCGCCTAGGTGGCAACCAGAATTGGGTCGATCGCGCCTAGGTGGCGATCAGAAGTGTCATATTGGGTCGGTCGCGCCTGAGTGGCGACCAGAATTGAATTTTTAGCCCTGAGTGGCCAGCTTGATGATGTAAACTCTTAATAATTTTGCTGCGGCTGCTGATGGCAACTCGCGACGCTTGGGATGTCTCCTTATTGGCAATGGCTCGTAGCCTTTGACTTCCTTGCCTCCCTTGCGGCTGTAATCTGAAGTCGCAAGTCAGGCAGGTGCCTTTGGCCTTCACGATGTCATCAAAATTCTCCTGCGACTCGTGCATGGTCGCGCTCTCTGCGATGCAAGCTGCTCTGGCTATGGCCTTGTCGCCTTCTTCACACTCTTGAGCTATTCTTTTGTCGCCATTGATGGTGATGACACCTCTAGGGCCTGGTATTTTGAGCTTTAGGTACACATAGCACGGCCTAGCCATAAACTTTGCGAATGCTTCTCTGCCAAACAGCGCATGATATGGGCTCTGGAAATCTACAACCTCGAACCAAATGTACTCGCTCCTGAAGTTGCTTTGTGTCCCAAAGGCGACCTCCAAGTTAACTCGCCCCAATGGCTGAGCTGATATGCCTGGTACGACACCATGAAACGTTGTTCTTGATGGGTGTAGCTGCTTTTCTTGAAGGTTCATTCTTTTGAAGTTTCATAGTATAATATGTTGATACTGCTGCCTCCATCCATCAGTACTTTGCTCAACTTGTACCCTGCGACTTGAGGGGCAACCACCAGCGCGAGTTTTCCCTCTTCATTTATTTCTCCTGGGTGATCCTCGCGGCTCCAAATTACTGGTTGTTCGGACCACTTTAGCCATTGTGGGACGGCTGGTACTATGGCATTAACAGCCTGATTGCGTCGTCGCAGTTTTTGTTCCCTCCTTGAAGTATTCACCACAATGGTATGATACTGACCCAACTGTTTTGGGAACTGTGGCTGATCTGACTGCGGATTTGGGACGGCGTTGTTGCTGTTGTTGCCTCCGCCATGTTTACCTTCCTCGTTTTGATGATTGAAGTTTGTGTTGAGTGGCTGTCCATCCTTCCACTTTTTGTAATGATAACACTGTGCCTTCGTGTGGTTGGGTGGTTTCCCATCTTTTCCTATATGGATGTCGCAGGGGCGGTTGAAAACCTCTTCCAAATTAACTGGATGAAAATTCCTTCCTCTGCCGCTGCTTTGTTTGTAACGAGTATTCGTATTTGCGACTAACCAGAATTTCCTTCCTCGTTTTTGCGCTTGTTATAACTCGCATTGGCATTGCTAGCTTGCTGTTGTTGAGGCTTGCTACTGGCCTTCTTTCCCTTGCCAGTGCTTTCCTCTTCCTCTCCATCAGATGCGTCCCTGGTTTTATCCGAGCTAGCATACTTGTTGGCCGCCGCCATTACCTCGCTTAGGCTCTTGACTTTATCCTTCATGCGACCTAATTTGTGGACTAGCGGCTCAAATTTGCAATTTTTCTCCATGACAAGGACTGCTGAACTGGGTGGTATATTGTCTGAGGAATGTATGATCTCTGCGACCCTTCTCATCCAGTGGCGACTTGACTCGCCTTCCTTCTGTACACAACGCTCTAGGTCCTCTATGCTGCAGAGTCGCTTGCATGTTCCTTGGAAATTCTTGATAAAAGCTTCCTTCATCTCATCCCAAGAGTTTATCGAATTTGGTGGCAAATTTTGTAGCCATATGTGGGCTGCGCCTTCTAACATCATGTTTAGATAACGTGCGCAGATCTCTTCGGATGCATTTAGGATGCTCATGCCCATCTCGTAATTGTTGAGCCAAGTAACAGGGTCCATGCTGGCGTTGTAGTTGGCGACCTTGCGAGGTCCTTTGAAATCTGCAGGAAACGGTTCAGACCTGATTCTTTCGCTAAACAGACTGGGCCTTTGAGTCGCGACGATAGGTTGGACGAAGCTGGTCTTCCTGTTGGAGTGGCCGCCATGCGCGGCTGCACAATCTCTATGGGTTGAATCTGCTGAAGTTGATTTTGAGCCGCAGGTTGATCTTCCCTTTTTCGCCTAGCCGAGCTTGAGGTCGCAACGTGTGGCGACTCCGCGTGGATGCTTCTCTCCGCCGTTGCTCTGCTATTGTAAGGGGTGGAGTGCAGCCGTCCTGCGTGTTCGGACATATTCGCCTGCTGTATTACTGCTGTGCTCAGCATCTCGATGGCGCGCCGTGCCTCTCTGTCCATTGGCGTGTTCCTGCTGGCGCTAATCTGGCCAAGATGTTTGTGGCCGCAAAGAGATTCTCCACTGGGCTAACATAATGCCCTTGCGGCGTGTGGAACCTTCGAGGCTGCTGTGGCGATTGCTGAACAAAGGTTGGCTGCGTCAACGGCGGGGGCATCATGGCCCTGTTGTTAGCCTGTACTATGGCCCTTGACCCTGGTATCTCTGCTACTCTTGGTGCTGCGAAAGATGGAACCGCTGGTACGATTGATGGTGCAGCGAGTGCTTGAACCGCGGGCGCAGCTAACGGGGCCGCGGATCGCATAACCATGGCAGATGGTGCCATGCGTGCGGGTACCGCGACTGAGGGTTGTGCGACCCCTGACCATGCGACCGGGTGCGCCGTGTTGGTGGCGACTGATGGGTTAGTGTTGGTGGCGGCTGACGGGACCGCAATTGCCGGTTCAGTGGTAGGTGATTGGAACAGCTCCATAGGGTTTACTGTTCCTGGCTGCAGGCGACTCGCGTGGCGCCTGTGTGGCAAGGTGGCCTGTATTCCTTGCAGAGAATTGGTTTCCTCGATGAGTCGCAGTTGCTCCTGTTGGAGGCGCTGTTCCTCACGCGCCAGCCTGGCTCTCTCATCTGCGATTCTCTGGACTTCATCATATAGCCCAATCCTGGTAGCCTCCAATTCTGTCACCCTAGCAGCCGCGTTAACCGCAGATATTGGTGTAAACAACACACTTCCCTGTGGCGGCGTGACCGCTGCGCTGGGGGTTACCCTTGCCCCTGATTCCACAGGCGCGACTCCAGGTGGAGTTTCTCTGTTTGCGACTCCTGAGGCCGCGACTCCTGGCGTCATCGCAGCGGATGCCGCGACTCCTGATGTATCTAGCGCGGCTTGTTCTGCTGCTTCCGGCGGTGTGGGGGCTAAGCTGCCTGGTGGCATGCCCAGCCCTTCGTCTGCTTCTGTGGTCCTGTAGACCCCTTCCACGTGCCGATCTTCTACAGAGGGCGAGCCACTGTCCACAGGGCCTCCGCATAGCCTTTCCTCAAGGACATATCAATGGATTGGCCTTCTTCGTCTTCAAGAGGCAGCGACTCGTGGTTGATAGATCCTTCTTCTTGGTCCACTGTCACCGCAACTCCTTCTTCTGAGTCGCCATGCTGCGATGGATCCTCTGACTCGCCGCCAATGAAGCCGACGAAGACGTTGATGGATCCAAAGGGGATGACGTGGCCGGTCTCCAAGTAATCTGCTTCCGGCCCCAGCTTGAATCGTCGATGAGGGGTGTGCCATTGACCGTGATGATACGGCCAACAACAAGATCTTCAGCTCCCTTCATGGATCCTGCGCGGAACGTGACGCTTTTGACCGCAGGCCCCACGGTGGGCGCCAACTGTCGTGGGTTTGTCACGTCAGGTGTCATAGATGACTTCGTAGGTGTGGGATTACGCGAGTCAAGCATCTCCGAGCTTGGGATCGCAGGAACAAAGATCAACACAGATTTACCCAGGTTCGGCCCCCTCAATGTGAGGTAAAAGACCTACTTCCTGCCTACCCTAGATTGGTATTGATATGATAATCGAGGTGTTACAATGGAGGCGATCCGATCTGGTACTCGCCGTATGAGCTAGGGTTTGGGGCTTGATAGCTTGACCCGCTCTAAGTCCTGCGAGTCCTCTTTATATGCACAGAGGCTCGCTAGGTTACAAAAGGAAACTTCCCCATAAGGAATACATCCACAGAGGCCTACTCGGAGACTACTTGGTCTTCACGTCCTCCGGGATTTGTCTTCTAGATCTTTCTCCTTATGGCGGTTCAATATTGGGCTTGTTCCCAAGTGGGCTTTCATCCGTGCGAGTAAGTTAAGTCGCACTGGGCCGCGGGTTAATCCAGAAAGTATTCCCCCGACACTTTGATCCAATGATGATGCCGTGCCCGCGTCACAGTCGAGATGGCAGACCCGCCAATCACTCCTTGGAGCAGTGTGTGGATCTGCAGAGATGGAAGAACATGGAAATCCAGAGGGTGATGCGCGGTGCAGGAAACGGTGGAGGACCCGGCCGATGAGGTAACCCGGCCAACGGTCCCGCGCCCAACGCTAATCCAGAAGCCGGCAACCCTGACAACAACCAGAACAGAGAAAATCAAGGGGGTTATCAGGAAAACCCGAAGCATCTTGGCGGGTATCATGTTCACACGCTCCATACATCAAGGAGAGAGAAAAAGTTGATTCAGCGTTCAGTTAATATGGTTTCATCAGCGGTACCAAAATATTTGAAATACTCAGAAGTTCCAGTAACATGGAGTAGAGAGGATCACCCGCCCAATATTGAATCACCGGGTCTCCTCGCCTTGGTGGTCGCACCTCAGGTGGCGGGTTATGTTCTGAACAAAGTTTTGATGGATGGAGGCAGTGCTATCAACATCTTGTACTACAAGACGTTCCTGCGTATGAATCTCAAAAAGTCACAGTTGCAGCCGACCAACACCATATTTCATGGGATAGTACCGGGGAAGTCACATAGCCCGGAGGGAAAAATAACACTTGATGTTGCGTTTGGTGAGTCCAAGCACAAGTTTCGTATGGAGAAAATTACTTTCGAAGTTGTGAAGTTGGAGAGCCCATATCATGCTCTCTTTGGAAGACCGGCCTTTGCCAAATTCATGGCTTGGCCCTGTTACGTGTATCTACAGTTGAAAATCCCAAGCTCAAATGGAGTTATCACTATTCATGGAAGCCGGGATATGGCGGCTGAGTGTGACAATGGCGATGCAGCTTTGGCAGAACGAGCATGCGCAAAGGAGGAGCTGCGGTACTACACATCTCAAGTAGACCCGGCTGATAGAACCGTGTTACAGAGAACCATGGCTGAAGAGAAAGAAAAGTTCAAACCCGCCCAAGATACTAAGATGGTTGATTTTACACCCGGCGATTCTTCCAAACAGTTCGCCGTGGGGTCCAATTTAACTGACAAATAGGAAAGCGCGCTCATCGAGTTCATCCGTGAGAACAGGGACGTTTTTGCATGGACACCTAGTGACATGCCTGGCGTACCTGCTGAACTCGCTGAGCACAAGTTACATGTTAACCTGGGTGCAATACCTGTCAAGCAGGGTTTGCGCAGATTGAATGAGGAAAGAAGAAAGATTTTGGGAAAAGAAGTAGCCCGGCTCTTGGCTGCGGGCTTTATCATGGAGGTTTTCCATCCCAAGTGGTTGGCCAACCCGGTACTTGTGTTGAAGAAGAATAATGAATGGCGGATGTGCATAGACTACACCAGTTTGAATAAGGTTTGTCCCAAAGATCCTTTTGCGTTACCTCGTATTGATCAGATTCTAGATGCAGTTGCAGGCAGCGAGCTCTTGTGTTTTTTGGATGCATACTCGGGCTACAATCAAATCAAGCTCAATGAGGAGGATTGGGAAAAGACAGCTTTCATAGCCCCTTTTGGGGCGTACTGTTACAAAAATATGACCTTTGGGCTGAAGAACGCAGGGGCCACGTACCAGAGGTGCATCCAGAATTGTTTCGCAAAGCAGATTGGCCGCAACGTGCATGCTTATGTTGACGATGTAGTAATCAAGTCAGAGAAAGCCGGGTCACTCATTGATGACCTGAGGGAAACTTTTGCTAATTTGAGGAAGTATAAGATGAAGCTCAATCCCACCAAGTGTGTGTTTGGAGTTCCAGCGGGGATGCTGCTCGGTTACATTGTGTCACAGTGTGGAATCGAGGCTAACCCGGCAGAAATCAAAGCCATACAAAGTTTGAAGAAGCCAGAGGAGCTAGCTGATGTTCAGAAGCTTACGGGATGCAATGCAGCCCTAAGCCGGTTTATTTCGAGGTTAGGAGAGAAAGCTATACCACTTTACCGGCTCTTGAAAAAATCAGACAAGTTCGTATGGGACAAAGAAGCGGATGATGCTTTTGAGCTGTTGAAGCAAACATTGGCAGAGGCGCCAATCTTGGCGGCTCCTGCTCCAAAGGAACCTTTGTTGTTGTACATCACAGCAGGATCACGTGCAGTGAGTGCCGTGGTAGTAGTAGAAAGAAAAGAGGAAGGAAAAGAACACCCGGTCCAGAGGCCGGTTTACTATGTTAGCGAAGTGCTTTCAGAAACCAAGCAAAGGTATCCACATTGGCAGAAACTTGTTTTTGGTGTCTTTATGGCAACCTGGAAATTGAAGCATTACTTTTTGGAGCATCCATTCAGAGTTGTTAGTTCGATCCCGCTAGGAGAAATTATCAGGAATTCAGATGCAACGGGAAGGGTCGCCAAGTGGGCGATAGAGATGGGTGATTATCACATTAGTTATGAGCCACGCACCGCTATCAAGTCTCAGGCCTTGGTAGATTTTGTTAATGATTGGACAGAGTTAAGCATGCCACAACAAGCACCCAGCACCAAAAACTGGGTCATGCATTTTGATGGGTCAAAGCAGCTTGATGGATCAGGAGCCGGCGTGGTTCTCACATCACCAAGAGGTGAAAAGTTGAAGTATGTTTTGCAAATTCACTTTGATTGCTCCAACAATGTGGCAGAGTATGAGGCCCTACTTCACGGGTTACGTATGTCAAAGGAGATGAACATCAAGCGCATTCATTGTTTTGGAGACTCGGACCTTGTTTTGGAACTTGGGACCGAAAATATGCAAATATGGCGGCTTACAGAAGAGAAGTGGACAAGGTAGCCGGGTTCTTCTCGGGCTATCAGGTGGATCAGATCAATCGTAGTAAAAATGAGGCAGCAGATGCTTTATCGAGACTCGGCTCACGCAGAGAGCCGGTTCCACCAAATGTTTTCTTGGATGAGCTATGGAACCCATCAGTCAAAATAGAAGCAGAAGAGGATCTGGGATGTCCAGATCAAGTTTCAGATTTAGTTGCTCATGTGCATGAAACACCAGAGTGGACCGAGCCATACATTGCTTATCTCCTGCGCGGCGAGTTACCAGTGCAAGAAGTCATAGCCTGGCAAATTGTGCGTCGGGCCAAGTCATATGTGGTCATTGGCACAGAGCTGTTTAAGAGATGCCCTTCAGGGGTGTTTCAACATTGCGTTTCCCCTGAGGAGGGACAGAAGATTCTCAGAGAAATACATGAGGGAGACTGTGGTCATCATGCTTCGACCCGGTCTTGGTAGCAAAAGCTTTCAGACACGGATTTTTCTGGTTAACCACCCTGGCAGACGCGGAATATTTGGTCCAGAGATGTGATGGATGTCAAAGATACGCCAGGCAAGCTCATGTGCCGGCTCAGGAGTTGAGAACCATACCAATCACATGGCCTTTTGCAGTATGGGGTCTTGATATGGTGGGTCCTTTTCAGATGTCCCCATGTAAGAAAACACACCTCTTAGTCGCCATAGATAAGTTCACCAAGTGGGTTGAGGTTATGCCAGTCACAAATTGCGAGGCAATCACAGTGGTGAAATTCTTGGAGCGAATCATATACCGTTTTGGCTACCCACATAGTATCATCACAGATAATGGGACAAACATGTCTCTTGGCGAGACAGAGATATTTTGTGCTGAGAAGGGCATACGCTTGGATGTTGCTTCAGTTTCTCATCCACAAGCCAATGGTCAAGTAGAGAGAGCAAACCAAGAATTGCTCCGTGGTTTGAAGCCAAGACTCCGGGTTCCATGTATGAGAGCAGCAGGAGCTTGGGTAGAAGAATTGCCATCAGTTGTGTGGGGCATCAATACCACACCAAATAGATCAACCAAGCAGACACCATTTTTTCTGGTGTATGGAGCAGCAGCTGTTTTACCAAGTGATATCATACATGACTCGCCGCGTGTGGCGGCTTATGTTGAAGTTGAGAAGGAGCAAACCCGGCAAGATGCAGTTGATCTGTTAGAAGAAGAAAGGGAACGAGTCCTGGAGAGGTTTGCAATTTATCAGCAAGATTTGCGGCGCTATCACGCACGCCGGGTCAGAACGAGAACTTTTCAAGAGGGTGACTTAGTTTTGCGATTGACACAATCACAAGCTGGAATGCACAAGCTGTCACCTCCATGGAAAGGACCTTTCATCATATACCAGGGTACCTAAGGGGACTGGAAGGTTTTTAATGAGGCGGCTTGCTGATCTAATATATGAATAAAGATATATGTGCCCAAAGAATCACCTCTTTTATGCATTTACTTTACAATTTGTACTTATTTCTGTTCAAATTCATTATACTCATAACAATGAGCCGGAAACTCCTGAAAGAGGAGACCGCCATTGTATTATTCATGACGATGAGCCAGAAACTCCTGAAAGAGGAGACCGCCATTGTATTATCTTATTGAGAACAATGAGCTGGAAACTCTAAAGAAAAGAGACCCGCCATTGCATATTTTGGTCTTAGGGGCTGCTTGTTTCATGTAAGCACAGCTTCAAACCTAATGACCCGGCCATGATGCCACTTTGGTCATGGGGGCTGATTATCTTTAAGGTACAGCTGCAATCCCATAACCCGGCTAATTTTTAAGCCATTATGTTCTTGTCTATCTTACTTAAGCTTGATGTGACTCGCGATTATATGGCCTGTTTGTTCTCCTGTAATCTCAATCAGTCATGATGCCCATGGGGACTTAACTGACACTGTTTTTACAGAGTGAGATGCAACGGTGAGAATCCATGCGAAAGCCGGCTTACAGTTAAAGATAAACAAAATGGTCATCTAAACCATTGAATTTTGCAGAGCTAACACATAAGAATTTATGTTACATCTCATGCAAATTCAGAAGGTGTGCAGGCACACCATCAAAATAATATGGTATCAGGCATAAAGTTATTACAGCAAACGCCACAAAGGGCCAAATAGGACATTATTTTTTTGCAGAAATCAATCTGCAGGAGCAAAGCTCATTGTTCAGTGGTAATAGCAGGAGCCCTTGCCGGGTCATCAGTTGTTGGTTCTGTGGAAGGAGTAGCGGCCGGCTCTGGCTCGGGAACAGAACTCGTGGTCTTTCCTGCTTGGCTCGCCGGGTTTCCTTTGGAAGCCTCTGCTGGGTCAGCCACCACTTGAGTAGATTCCTGAGTCTTGGGGGCTTCCTTTGACTTTGCCTTGCTCGAACCTTCCCCGGTGCTTGCAATACTTGGCTTAGACTTCCAGCAAATTGCGTTCAGCTTATACCCAACAGCAGAAGCAGCCACTTGTTCAGATGCCTTTGGAGGTATGATTGGACGGCTGGGAGGGGGCATAGCTGGTGTTCCTGACCCGGTAACAGCAGAAGCAGCCACTTGTTCATATGCCTTTGGAGGTACCACAATTGCTGGTTCAGGCTCTGGGGATGAGACCTGCCGGGCCTTCTTGTCAAAGCCGGGTTGAAAAATGTCCAGCCTGAGGCCTTCAGCAATTGTTGTGGCAGGATACCGGATCATCTTGTCAATCTGAGCAAAAGACTTGTCATCAAATCGTGAGCCGTCCAAGTTGAATTCTGGGAATCCCTTGGCAAGTTTGGCCGGGTCAATATCAGGGTAGTGAGATTTGGCCAATGCAAGAGTGCGCATGGCACCCTTGCGACATCAGGAAATCTTCCAGCGAGAAAACCATTCAGGAATGGTGGAGAGATGGCTCAGAAAATTTCTCAATGATTTGGGCGGCTCATCTGTTCCACGGGCTGCAGCAATTGCTCGCCCGGCTCCATAATACAGCTGCTGTACCAAGGCCATTACACTCCGTATCTGTGTTTCAGTGTTTTCCAAGTTCAGATGGTTCCGGGTTCCTGCAAAAATATTTAACAAGGTATTCATGAGTGGTAAAAAAAGTACACAGATTCAGGCAAGAGAAAAGATAAAAGATTCATACCCCAGATTGCCTTGACAAGATCACCCAGTAAGTCAGTGAAAGATTTGAGGGCTTTCTCTGCCTCAGCTAATTTTTTCTCCGGCTGACTCCAGCCGGGGCTTCCAAGTTTTTTCAAGCTTTTCCACTTCCTTCTCCAGAGAGAAATTTTCTTCTGTTGAGTTGGATAGGGAGGCTTCCAGTTATTTGAGCCTTGTCTCCATTTCAGACTTTAGCCGGGTCTCACTGGCAAGTTGCTCAGTGAGCCGGCTAATCTCTTCAGCAGCATGGGAGGCGTTTTGCTGTTAGAGATAAGAATAATAAAGATATTGGCACCTCAAGTTACTGATATAGATGCAATTTAGAACTTGGGGGCTGCAAATAGTAAAGAGGTAATATTGGAAGAGAATTTTAGTCCCGAGTTGCTGCAGGTATACAACCGGGCACTTAGGGGCTACTCAGTTGAAGGTTTTTTGTTAAGTGAAAATTTAAAGCACAAGGTGATATTTTTAGTCCCAGGTTGCTGCAGGCATACAACCCGGCACTTGGGGGCTACTCAGTGGAAATTTTACAGTCTACAAATACAAAGTGAAAATTTAGTCCCAGGTTGCTGCAGGCTTGCAACCCGGCACTTGAGGGCTACAGTTTGAAGTTTAAAACAGCTACAGTTTGAAGTTATATACAAGGTGTTGTTAAGTATTTTTTGTGGTTATGTTATTTTAGAATAAGCACCAAGCTCATCAACAAGTGATAAACTTGGAGCTTGGGGGCTACTGCATAAGTATATTCAAAAGAAGTAAGGGAAATTACCTCATGGCGTTTCTGGATGGTGGAGATGAAGCTGTCTTCAACACCCCGGTGCTGTGAAACCCGGGAAAAGTATTCAGAGAGCAGAGCAGGAAGTTCTAGGCTATCCAAAGCCGGTATCCCAGAAAAAATAACCGGGTCTTTGCCACGGCTTCCGGCTTCAGTCTTCACTTATGGCTCCATACTCTTGGCGATGGTAGTGGAGGGTCCATCTTGGATAACCTTTCGTGATCCCAACACTTGCACTTCCTCAGTATCTTTGGTGACAGTGTTGGGGGAGCTGGTAGCAGACTTGGCCGGCGATGCCGGGTTATTGGTTCCGATAGCAGGGCTTGGAGGAGTTGGTGCTGGAGGCTCCACTTCCATTGATGCCGGCTCAGATACAGTTGGACCTTGAGCCGTAGCCTCTTGAACAACAGGCTCGCTCAAGGCCGGGTCAGAAGAGGGAGGCGGCTCCAATAGCGTCGCCCTGGCACTGTATAATGCAAATTTATGAGAAAAAGTGATTCAAGAAAAGGTAGTAAGAAGTATTCGCACGGGAAAAGGAAAAAGCATACCCAATGTTGATCTGGATGTCATCAGGCAGGTGTGCCACGCTCTCATCTGAAGAAGCTGACAAAGATTGGGACCTAGAGACCCGGATTTTGCCAGCAAAACTAGACGAGGATTTGGAGGCACCAATCATGGAGACAGCTTTACGAAGTGAAGTGTTGTAGGGGATACCTCCACTAAGGGAATCACAGGTTGAGGTAGACCAGGTCTTCCTCTTCTTGTTGGCCTCTTCCTCTTGTTCCTGTGGTTGCTCTTCAGGTTGAGATTTGTTCATCACATAATTATAGAAGCGAGAGTGTTGCACCTTTGCAATTGCGGCACGAGTTCTTTTAGAACTTGGAGCTTGAGCAGGAGGAGGTTGAGCAGCTTGCTGACCTGACATTTCAACAGCATCTGGGTCATCTTGTCCTGAGAGAGAAGTTGGCGAGTTATCAGTAGAAGGGTTCGTTTGAACCGGGTCATTGTCAATCAGTTCAATAAAGAGCCGGCCAATAGAGTCAAGCTCACCATCATCTTCATTGTCTTTGTCCGTCTCTGTTTCTTCATCATCAGAAGAAGAAATAGAGGTGAAATCTACAGACCACCATGCTTGGTCCTATTCAAGGAAAAAGTAGAGAGTTAAAGAATTATAGGCAAATGGTTAGTTGCTTTGAAATAAAGGAGCAAGGTTAAAAAATTACTGAAGGTGGCAGGTTCTTAGCACTAAACGGGGCAAGCCCGGTCATGGCAATCTTTTCTTTGGTCTCGCCAAGAAGTTGCTTGGCGTTCTTCACCAGTTGCTCATCAGTGAGAGTCATCTCAGAGTATCGCAGGTCATTGGTTGGCTCGCCAGTATATTCATGGAAAAGCCGGGTCCTGATTGAGAGTGGTTGGATAAACCAACCAACCCAACATTTGACAAGGTCAGTTCCGGCCAAGCCGTGGGCAAGCACAGCTTTGGCCCGAGGAATCAGGCCCTCAACTTCGAGCCGGGCAGGAGCATCAGTAGCCCGGCTATTCATCTTGGCGTTGTAATTTAGTGGAGAGTTCCGGAAGGACGGGTAACGAGCCTCATCCTTTGCAGGAGAGGTGTCCTTGCAGTAGAAATATGTGTTCTGCCATCCTTTTGGGTGGCTGGCTAAGAGAGAGCCGGGAAATAAGTACTGGCATCTTTCCTACGTTGGATAGAAACCCCCCGTATGGCCCTAGGGCTTGGTTTTTGCGGTTCTGGGGGTTGCAGTAAAAGATTTCAAGGAATAAAGCTAAACTGGGAGGAACTTGAAGGTAGTCTTCACAAAAGACTACGAAGTTGCTAATATTCAGAACAGAATTGGGCGCTATGTCTAAAGGAGTGAGGCCGTAATATGACATGACCCGGCGAAAAAATAGAGAACCCGGCGGACGAAGCCCCCGGGTCACATGATCAAGGAGTACCACAATTTCATTTTCCTTTGGCTTGGGACGGATCTCCTCGCCTGCTGCGCGCCATTGGATCTCGTCCTTGGGCGAAAGCTCACCGTAGTCTACATATTTTTGCAGAGTGGCTTCTGTCACCGTGGACTTTGTCCAGTTCACCGGTGCCGGAGTTGTGGGCGCAGCGGAGCTAGACGCGCCGCCGACGGATTTCTTCAATCCCCTCGCCGTAGTCTTTTTCCCCATTGTTGAGAGCTCGAGGAAGCTGAAAAGACCAGGATTCAATGAGAATAGATCTAGATCAAGAAAGATGTGGAGATGAGCAGAAAAGTGGTGCGGAGTACAAATAAATGAGATTTACACCAAAAGGAAGAGCGATTGTACCTAGTTTGAGGAGATGCGGCTGGATTGGACTTCGGGTGTTCATGAACTCGCGCTAGGGTTCTTGAGCTCTCTGTCTCGAGGTTGAAGATGAAGTGGCGGCTGGAGGGGAAAAGTGACTGCATTTACCCTGGGTCCCATTATTTATAACCGCGGTCAAAGTTGACCTAGGGGTAAAATGGTAAAAAAAAAAGAGACAAGATAAGATAAGATAAGGAATGTTGACCGACCGAGATTCAGGGGAGAATATTCTCTGACAAGTTTGACCAATGTTCCGGAAATTGTGGAGCCGGGTTATGAAAGAAACTATGGGCAAAAGCTGCTCAGCGCAGAAAGAATCAATGTAACCCGGCATATTATTTTGTTAGCTAACTTTTTTATTTCAGGAGGATAATCTGAACTACAAAGGATGGCGGCTCTTCTCCAAAAAGCTATGGTCATAGGTTGAAGAAGCGCGCCAACTTGGAGTTCAAATCATCCTAGGGGCTACTGTTGGGGGAAAGATAACCCGGTAGGCACAAGGACAGTGAAGTTACGACCCGCCAGGAGGAAAGACTGGCGAGGCCCACCAGTTCATCTTGGGCCGGGCTACATTGATGGACCGAGGAGTTTGTCGGTAACCCGGTGTAAACAAGGAAGGCTCTAGAAGACCCGGAGGCGGTATGCGAGACTTGGAGGCCAAGATAGTTGAGCTAGACTTTGGTTAGGACTCCGAGTTCGGGCGTGACCCGGCCTTACCTTGTAATCGACCAGGAGACCCGGGTGTCTATATAAACCGGCTCCTGGGACATAGAACAGGACGGACTTTAGAGAGAGAGAGAACATACAGACAAGCTTATAGCGAGAACCCTTGTAACCTAGACTCGGAACCCGCCGGTGTTGTTATCCGCCGGGTGATCGAGATCGATATGAGAATAGAGAAACACCATGCTGGAAGTAGGTCTTTATCTCCTATGGAGAGGCTGAACCAGGATACATCCTTTTTCCCTAGTGAGCTAAACAATCTCCCGAACGCTATGATCGCCTTGCCTCTAATCTCAAGTTACCACCCGGTAACACCTGCCGTGACAAAACCACGACAAGCTTGTGATCAGATGCAACCACTCAACGAGTGGCTACATTCTCAGGCACTATGCATGACATGTCAAGAAACATTAAGGAGCAAACATATCGGGAGAGCTAGGCGACACTATGTCCTACAATTTTTTAACACCATAATCGTGAACAAACATACAACCATGTTATTGACAAGAGATTATTTGCAAACTATTAAAGAACAATGCTAAGCATGGATCAGAATTAGCCACATCCTGACAACATATCACCTATCCATATCTGCAATCATGCACTACACAAACAATCTATAGCAAACAGGTTACTAAACAACAATGCTAAGCATGCTTGACAATCAACCATATGTTCACAACAGATCGCCGAAATAGACATTCAGTAGCAACAACTATCATAAGATCCATCCAAATCTATCTTAGACCTAGCACATGATCATAGCCATAACCTACAAGATCAAGGGCTGGAGTGTTCTAACAGCCATCAGAGTGGTAGAAGGATGGAGAAAACAACTCGAGAAAGAGTTAGAAGTAGACTTGCCGCTGCAGACCGCTGCCGACGTGCTCATCCTTGGAGTCGATGAAAAGGCTCATGTAATTGCCATGTAGCTCGAAGTGGAGAAGTGGTGGTTTTGGATTTGAACGGTGAGCACAACGACCGTAAATAGGAGGCTGAATTAGGTGGGCGGTGAGCAGATTTCTCCAGCCACAATTTTGAGACCGTGCCATCTTTATAAGCTTGGACGCGACATTCTCGGGGTCGCATGCCAGGAGGGTGGCTCCACGGAAATGGTTGAATCGTCATTCTGTTTGTTTTTTAATTAAAGGGCTCCTGCCCCTGATTTCATTGCAACATGAAACCATCGTGTCAGCTATTACAACCATTCTTTCTTCTCTCTCCATCCACACGTCTCATTGTTCTAGACCAGATAGATGCCTCTCCAGCCCATCACATAATCTTTTACTTAGCCACTACAAGTTTCTCCGCTTGCCCTCTTACAGCCAACTCAGAAATACTACACCACATCTACAGCTATTCCTACAACACTGCCAAGAAACCAAGTTTCACAGATCCTTTTTAGCTTCAGCCAATGCCAATCTTTCTCGTAATCGGGCACCATTCGTGCCTTTTCCCGGAAATCTCAGAGCACACCTTTGCCAAGCGTTGTGCCGCGCTACGAAGCTCTGGCCGCACACTTGGTTTCTGCATTATAGACCATCTGTCAATCCAATTAACTATATTGTACTTCACTATAATGGGATCATGCGGCTAGACATGATCAAACATCTGTGTTCCTGGCCTTCCAAATTGCCCAAAGAACCACAACTACACCCACAGAAACTATATTTCTTTCTTTTGCATGGAAATTCATAATCTAGTTTCTTATGTCCTAGAAATTCATTGGCGCATCCATCAGAAACCGGGGCACATTTAACCACACCCTAGATGTACCTCGCTAAATTACAATTGAAGAACATATGATCTATAGTTTCTAGCTCATAGCAGAAACATCAACTATTATCTCTACCTTTCCAACCCCTCCTTATTAGAACATCTTTAGTCAGTATACTATTATGAAATGCCAACCAAAGGAAAATCTTTATTTTCAAAGGAATTCTAACAAAGAAAACATTTTTATGCGGCCAATTCATTGCACACATTTTAATGCAAGATACATAGACCGAACGGAGAACCTACCATTCTTAGTAAGAATCCACCTACGTATATCCTCCTCTTCACTCAGCTTTACACCAACACACAAATTTTGTACTTCCCCTCCACATGATAGCCGTCCACCCCCCACCCCCCCTCCCGCGTCCCACAAAGTTCTGCGAAATCTAATAAAGTTTCACCCTTTACGAAACACCTCAGCTACCAAGACATTTTTACTAAGCGATAAATTATGCAATCTCCCAAATTGTTCACTCAAAGGTTTAGTCCCTACCCATACATCTTTCCAAAACCTCGTTCTCCCATCAGACTTTGCCAGAAATGGGATTGACCCGGTTTCTTCTCACAAGCACACAAAGTTTTTCGTACATATTTTTTCCTAAGCAAATCCTGCCAAACAACTTCTTCGTTTTCCATTTTCAAAAGGCATTTACTTAGTAGGTACACGCTCATTACCCTGATATCTATCACACCAAACCTCCCAATTCCTTTTGCCGACAAACCTTTTCCAGCTTACCAAGTGGTACTTTCTAGCATCTACGTTTTCTTGCCAAAACAACCTTTTCATACGTAATTCAAATTTATTACTTACTCCCTTAGGTATTTCAAACATCGACATCATATGAAACAGTACATTCCTTAAGCACCCTTTCAAAAGAACCAATCCACCCCCATACGAATTTTATCTCCCCTCCCATGTATGTAACTTGTTTTCTACCTTTTCCTCCGCCCTATTCCAATTTTTATTACTCAGACTACTATAATGCAACAGAATTCCCAGGTATTTAAAAGGTATGCTCCCTACAACACATGTAAAAATATAAGAATACCCCCAAACACTATTTTTAGCTCTACCGAAGCAATATAGTTCACTTTTCTAGAAGTTTATTTTCAAACCCAACAATTGTTTGAAAATGCATAAGATACTTTTCAGGTTTTGTGCACTTTCCAGACTATACCGAAACATAAAAATTGTATCGTCCGCGTATTGTAACATACTCACGCCAGCATCTACTAGATTTTCAGCTAAACCTTCTAGCAATCCATTCTCTACAACATAAATAATGAGCATGTTCAACACATCAATTGCAGTATTAAAAAGAATAGGGGACAAGGGATCTCTTTGCCTTAGCCCTTTCCTAGATTCAAAATACGCGCCAATCCTGTCATTTACCATCACAGCCACTTCCCCACGAATAACTGAATTCACAACTAAATTCACAAACTTTTCAGGGAAACCTTTCTGCACCAGTACTTGTCTATGAAACATCCAGTGAATCTTACCATACGTCTTCTCTAAATCAACCTTAAACAATACGACATCTACTTTTTTCTTATACACCTTGTGCATGACTTCATGTAAAATTACTACCCCATCTAAGACAAAAACGTTTTTTAATAAAAGTTGTCTGCACGAGAGCAATAATTTTGTCAGCCACTAAATTGGCTCTATTATTGATGACTTTCATAAAAACCTTAAAAGTGACATTTAGCAGACATATAGGATGATACTGTTGAATCGTCGTTCCTGACGGGCATGACTGGCGAGTGCTTTATGAATCGTGCGATGCGAGCCCAGCTACCGGTGCCGTCATCCAATCATCGCTATTTTTAACTCCCAGTGCCTGCTCTAGCCACATGCGGGCTACCAATCACTCTCTGTATGCACTAAAAGGGGTTCAAATATGGGAGGTGGTGTTTTGGCTTGTAGGATTAGATACTCCCATTATGGAAAATAAATTTTAAAATATTTTAAATGTCAAAAAAAATCCGGTAAAAATTTTCGGACATACATCCGGACATTTATATCCATGCACAAAATTTTGCGGAAAAATGATATTTTTGTGGCTTGTGTAAAAAGACAAAATTTCTTGCTACAAAACGAGTTATCAACTGACTTATTTTTTTGTCTTTTTTGACAGAGCCCACAAGAAAATGTATTTGTTCATAAAATTTTGTGTGTGAGCATAGAATGTTGGTATGTTCGCCCGGTTTTTTTCATTTTTTTTGGATATTTTGAAACACGGTTTTGAACCAAAATGGATCTCCGTTCAAATCCGCCACTAAATTGGTTTTATACAGTGTAGAGTATCAGCTCAGACACTATCCGTTGGAGCAGTACATGGCCTGCCGGGAGAAAAGAAGAGGCAAGTCCCCACATAAAAACCGACTTCAACACACCATACTTCCGACGTATTTTTTCATTGGACCGGAGTCTATGCCTATAGTTCCATTATTTTATCAACCAATCAAATAAATGCAGCACCCAAGCGCAACTGCCAGCGCCCATCCACCACACCTCGCCGTGCCGCCCCAGATATTCAAAAATTCAAAAGGAAGCTTCCCAAGCAAGCTTCGAGCAGCCTTGCGCCCTTCCCGCCCGCTTCTACTCCCCGCCCGGACGTGCTGCGTCAGGTCAGTATCCATCCGATGGCGAGCGCCACAGCTGCCGGCGCCGCCTCCGCCTCCCAGCCGGTCCGTGTCGTGCTGCGCGTGCGCCCAGTCCTCCCGTCGGAGGCCGGCTCGGCGGCGGCGCCCTGCGTCTCCCTCATCGGCGGCCACCCCGGCAGCGAGGTTACCGTCCAGCTCAAGGACCCGCGCACCAGGTACCCGATTCTAGAATCCGCCGCGCTGTTCCTGTGCCGCTCGAACTGTTTTCCCCAATTCCTAGCTCCGTTCGTTAAAAATGCAAATCCTTATTGTACCTGTGCCGGCGGCTAGTTCTATCTCTTCTGCTAGCTTGTTTGGGAGCGCGTTACAAGTTGGTCTTCCATTATTTTCTTTAGATTAGCATAATCCTTCCAAACGCAAAACTGAGCCTTAATGATTCGGATGGGTCGATGGTTCTTCCATTAGTAATGGTGATTTTGTTTTTTGTTCAAAAACGCAATATTTATTATTTATCCGAGCATCCTCTTGCTTGCTTGTTTCTCCTTAGTTGGTAATACATCGATTCATTCCTGAACTCTGCAGCCGTAACGAGTGCTACAAGCTGGATGCCTTCTTCGGCCCTGAAGATCAGGTCCGTGACATATTTGACAAGGAGGTCAGCGCCGTGATCCCGGGCGTCTTCGTGGGTGTCAACGCCACGGTCTTCGCCTGCGGGGCCACCGGCAGCGGCAAGACCTACACGATGCAGGTGCGGGTTCCTTTCTTGGCGTCTGCCCGCAACGTGTTCGACGAAATGCTGAAACCGTTTTGCGTCACAGGGAACGGAGGATCTGCCAGGGCTCATCCCCTTGGCGGTTTCAGCCGTACTGAGGATCGGCACCAGCACATCTTTCTCTGTGGAAATCTCCTACTATGAGGTGTACATGGGACGGTGCTATGACCTGCTTGAGCCCAAGGACAAGGAGATGATGGTCTTGGATGACCAGGATGGTAACTTGCAGCTCAAGGGCTTGGCTTGGGTAATGCGCTGGGGCTGTGTCCTATTCTAATGTGTTTGCTGGACTGTGGCTTCGCTGGTGATGTGCTTACTATTGTCTTTTGATGGTTTTAAAGGTGCCTGTGCGATCCATGGAGGAGTTTCAGGAAGTCTACATGAAAGGTGAGGAGTGGAGGAAAGTCGCTCACACAGACCTGAATGATGTCTCGAGGAGGAGCCACGCCGTGCTCTCCATCAGAGTCAGTAATGATGTTGTCATGGGGAAGATTAACCTCATTGACTTGGCTGGTATGCTCCCTGCAACGAGTTGCATATAACTTATAGGCTTTGTCTTCGAGTTTAAGCCCATGCCGTGTTTCACTGTTTCTTCATTCCAGGAAACAAAGACAACAGAAAGACTTGCAACGAAGGGATCCGCTCTTCCCTTTTTGCATTGTCCAATGTCATTTCAGCTCTCAAGAATAATGAGCCATGGATACCTTATAGAGATAGTAAATTGACCCGCATACTACAAGATTCTCTTGGAGTTAATAGCCGTGCTGTGATGATAGCATGCCTTGTGAGTGTCGACTCTAGAAGTTTCATCCCACAGATTATAGAACTTTGCTAATTGCATTTGTTTGTTGCAGAATCCCATGGAATACCCTGAGGCACTCTACACAGTAAGTCTGGCTGGTCGATCAGGTCACATGAAACAACCGGCATCTGCCAGGGTTTCTAGTAGGGCTAAAGTAATGAACCAAGACGATGGCAACATAAAAAAGTAAGTACAGCTGTAAAAGTTTACATAAACCACATGATATTATTCATAATTCTTATCACTTAATCATTTTTCCCACAGGGCGCTGTTTGATTCTGTAGTCCATACTCCAGCTAAAAACATGCAAAGTATTCTGAAACTGAGCTCACAAGATGCAGTGAAGACAATCAAGAAAGGTATGTATTCTGAAACATGCAAAAGAGTAATATACTTGCGCTGAAGATAGAATTCTGAATCTACAAGCTAAGAAATAGAAAAGGAAAACTCCAATGACCATGCATAAGCTTCTTTCGTTGTATTTGAATTAAAATTCTAAAGATAGAAGACCGTTTACTGACCGAGGCTGAAATTTAAACAGACTTGCATCAGTCCACTGATCAGACCAAGGTTCGCAACCCGCCTAGAAAGATAGCTGTTCACTAGAAACTAATCATAGATAATCTTGAAATATACTTATATTAAACTTTGGAACTTGACCTATGTTTACATATGAGAGGGTCTTAGTACTATTCCATGTTTTATGCAGTGGTGTTCCCTTCATCAACTCCATGCAAACAGGGCAAGATTGAATCCCCACTTAGCAAAGCTCTTTCTCCCATTTCTTCCAACATGGCCATTCTCAAGCAGCAGACAGATGACTATCCCGATTGCCCCCCTTCATTGGAGCCCAAAACTCCAGTAGGAGCATGTAACAGAGTTGGGATGGTTTCAAATGCTACACCTCTCGCTAAATTTAATGCACACGGATCTGACCTGATGGTCTGCACTACTTTCCTCCTATTTCAACATCAGCAACCAGTTTTAATTTAGTACCGATCTCTAAATATCTGTGTCTTATGCAGGAATCTTATATTCAACAATATCTTGAGTTCTTAAATGATGCGAGCAAGTAAGTTTAAACTCTCCAAGTTTCATATAGTTACCTTTATGTAGCTGGATTGGCTTTATATAAAAATAGCTGGTTTGCCCTCTATAAAAAATATTTGGCATCTTGTACCCTTCCTAATTATTCACTTTGCTTATATATTGATGCAGGGAAGAGCTACAGCAAGTGAAAGTATGGTCCCTATGTTTGACAATAATTTGATATATTGTACAGCAGCCTAATTTTTCCTACTAATGTTCCCATTTTTCCCCAGGGAATTGGTGAAAAGAGGGCAGAGTACATTCTTGAGCTTCGGGAGGCTTCACCCAGACCATTCAAATCTGTAAGATTTCTATACTATCAAATACTTAATCCTGAGGCCAGATGATGGTCACTTAATTCATATCAATTTAACAAATACAAATATGACTTTGCAGCTTGCAGACTTGGAAAATCTAGGTCTATCATCAAAACAAGTAATTTTTCTACCGATGTTCTTAAGGCACCTTATCCCAGTACTTCATGGATAATTTATGCACGTAATAACACGATCAGCCTATAATTTGCTTTTATTGCATCATCAAAACAGGTAGAAGGCTTCGTCCTTACAACAGCCACTGGAATGTTGAAGCAATCGGTCGAACGGAGTGTTGTGCGACACACCGGAGATACCAGCCAGCGCAGCCGCAGAATGAACTAGATCCTGTCTTGTATTTTGTTTCGAATTTATGCGGTTTGTCGCTCCAGTTACTTGAACTAGGTAGTCTACACCAAATTATGACTCACTGACTGTAGTGGCATCTGTACTGTGAATTGTCGGCCTGTTGCTGGCGCTTTTGCTAGAGGAGGATGGAGCTATGGATTACTCCTCTTAATTGTATATTTCCTCTCCGAATTTGTCTTCCATATGTGAGCTGCTCTTTCGTGTTGAATGGTTCACTGGCTTCCTTGCACCACCAGCAGAATAGCATTGTACCTTGACTATTTAGGTCCAACAAAGTACAGCTTTATACTCTCTGGAAAAAAAGGAGTACAACTCCGATGATGAGAAAAAAAGGGCTTAAATGAACTCATACTAATTCGTGAAACAAACTCGAAACACGAGCTTAACCCACGTTTACGGGTCGATCACTCAACGTCTCAACGCACCAATGAAAACCAATCTGTAAAAGGTAAAACAACTGTTAAATTTACAGCCCACAAGCTATGGCAGAATCTTTTGTTCTGCTTGGTCATCTGCTGCATGGCGTGGTATTGATCTGGCTCTCCGGTGGGATGCAACAAAGTAGCTTTCGAACCAGATTATACGGAGGTGATCGAGACTATGAACAATTGTGCAGACCTGGCTAATGATTTACTAAGGGGGTGCGGATCCCCGGCCTCTGCATCAAAGAGATGCACACAGCCTTCCGCAATTATTAAAAATCCAATAGCATCAAAGTTTACAATTCATGGATCGCATAAAGTGGATACAAAAATCAGCCACTGAAAAAGAAGTTCACTAAGCATCAAGTCTTCTAGAATGAAGCCACCCGTGTCGGCTGAAAATAGCCCGTACCACCGTTAGCATACGGGTACATCCAGCGTCCATAAGGCCACGTTGTTCCACAGGCAGCAGGAAGGACCACGAATTGATCCAATACAACGCCTTGTGTATAACCTGCAAATAATAAATAGATGGTTTTTGTTAAAAATAATATCATTCCGACAGTTCCAAATAGCCCACAAAATGGCCGCTACACCAATCCGAATGCGAGCTTTTGTAACTTTATCAATCCCATTCAACCATGTACCAAACATATTAGAAATACTAGTCGGAGGATATACATTAAACGTAAAATGTACTAATCTCCAAATATCTCTAGCGAATGTGCATTTTATAAACAGATGGTCCGCAGTCTCATCCTCCTCACAATATACACATTTTTTACAACCTGTCCACCGTCTTTTAGCCAAGTTGTCTTTTGTTAAAAGTTCTTTTCTATTAAGAAACCATAGAAATATCTTAATTGGATTTACTGAAGGCAGACACCATTGTCTGTACTAGAGACAGAGGCAAAATATGTAGCAGAAAAGCTAGCTAAAAGAAACACATATCCGTCTGCTTGATGCTTTCGGATTGACGCACCCGCGATCTCTGTCTTCGGCTGTTTGTTCGAGTGGTACCCGTGACTCCATGAGTCGGTCTTCGGCTGTTTGGTCTCTATCCGATTCGGAGCCCAAACGCATCCAAAACAATGTCCCACCACAAAGAGGCTATTTCGGATCGGACTCCGTATCCGTTTTCTACACTCTCCCCTTGACTCCCTTGACGCCCATAAATACAACGCGAGGTTCGATCCAAGCAACAAAAAAAGCGACGGAAAGCAAAGAAAGACAAGCGAGACACAGAGACACAAGAGCTAATTCCCAAGATCCGCGAGCTCCCGGTCGCCGCTTCGCTTCCACCCTCAATTCGCTTCGACTCCACCAGGATCGCTCTGCGGCGACGTCGCCATGATGAATCCGGAGATGATGAGGCTGGCGCAGGAGCAGATGAGCCGCATGTCCCCTGACGACATAGCCAAGATGCATCAGCAGGTCATGTCCAACCCTGGCCTTGTAAAGCTAGCATCGGAGAGCATGAAGAACATGAGTATCGAGGACTTCAAACGAGCCACTTAGCAGCTGAATCAGACAAGGCCAGAGGAGATACTCCATATGACCGAAAGAATCGCCAATGCCAAGCCCGTGGAGTTCGCTGCCATGAAGGCCCAGGCGGACGCTCAAATGGCATACGCGATATCCGGCGCCAAGATGTTGAAGAACCAGGGAAACGAACTTCATAGCCGTGGGCAGTATGCCGACGCTGCTGCCAAGTACAAGCTTGCCAAGGATAATGTGAAGAACGTACCATCGGCAGCTGGGCAGACAGTGCAGCTGCAGTGTGCCCTTAATCTGATGTCTTGTTATCTGAAGTCAGGAAACTTCAAGGAATGCGTCAATGAAGGTTCCGAGGTTCTAGCTTATGACTCAAGCAATGTTAAGGCGTACTACCGAAGGGCCAGGCGTACAAAGAACTAGGAAGCTTTGAAGCTGCTGTTGCTGACTTGAGTAAAGCCCATGAAATCTCTCCGGAGGATGAAACTATTGCTGAGGTTCTGAGAGACGCAAAAGGAAAACTTGCCACGGAAGGGGGAGGAGTAAACCTGTCAAAAGGAATTGTTATCGAAGAAATCGTAGAAGAAGATAACTTCCAGCCTTCGTCTCCAGAAAACGTCGCAGAGGACGACACTGATGAAATAGTAAACAACCAAAGGATGGACCAACCGTCCCTCAGTTCTCCACCTTGTATAACTGAGATGCAAGACGTCGTGAGGAATTCCATGAAAGACCCTGCAACGCGGCAGCTGATTGCATCGTTGATGAATAACATGAGTCCTGATACGATGACTAACATGAATAGGAAATTTGTTATGAAGCCGTCGAAGGAGGATGTTGCCAAAGACCAAAAAGATATGTCTTCATTATCTCTTGAGGATTTAGAACGGATGATGAAATGGATGGACATAGCACAACGAGGAGTAGAAGCCGCAAAGAAGACAAAGAACTGGCTCATAGACATGAAAGGCTTGATCATCGCCATCGTCCTGCTGATCGTAGCCTTCCTCCTCCATCGGCTTGGATTCATCGGGTAAGTCATGGCCTGAACATCCATGATGGCCATTCACGCCGTGCATCCGATAGATCGGATACAAATAATTGCTCAGCATCGATACAATCCTCTTTTTTTCTAAGCGAGAATAACATGTCCTTCGGAACGGCCGAGAAGTAGTTGGATCTGCACCTTTCTTGTACCATTGTTTATTATTTTATCATATGTGTTTATAGATTGTAATACAAATATACAATAGAAGGAACAATTTCCTTGTATTGTCATTTGGAGAACTAGATGATTCCCCGCACGTTGCCGCGGACCATTAATATGCCAGCCATGTCTTGTTAGAGATGCATACTACTATATGTCTTTTTATTTTTTGAAAAAGAGAGCTTGGAGCTTCCCGATTTCTATTAACAGAAACCAGACAGTTGCTCAGCAACAGGCAAGCAAAAAAGAACAAAAAGGAATAAGAAAGCAGAAAACTGCGTGGAGCCTGGCATCAGCACTCCAGGCAGCAGAGCATTTCTCCCTGCCCCAAACGGACAGGGGTAGAATTTTAACAAGCTCAATTACAACTACTCATCCAGATTACATTTTTTGGAGTTTCCTCCAGTCTTCATCCAGCAAGTCGAAACATCCCAGGTCTCCAACCCTTCGCAGCATTGAAAGCTTCATTTGTCACCTGCTCAAGTAGTCTTGTGCCCTAGATCATGGCTTCTTCATTTCCCTGTTTTATCTGCAATATTGACCAAATTATAATCCAGTGTATCATCATATGGATGAGTGTAATAGGACCATGAACATTTTTATTATCAAAGCATATTGGTTTCTGGCATTCCAAATCGTCCACAACACTGCCGCCACACCTGGAGTATACTACTATATGTCTATATTCAATCTTGGCTGAAATCTTAACACGTATTGACATACATACCCGAAGAAACAATTAAGAATCCTACATATTTGCAACAAATGTGGGCACCGAAGATTCATCATCGAAGAAAGGACGTGAAATGATTGATGTCTATTAAAATGGCCATGCATCTAAATAAAAAAATGTAAAATTAAATTCATATATGATAGGAGCAGTATGTTGTTGCGCGATATCTGTGCATAAATGTGTCAGTGAAACTATATGAGAATATAGCAAAATAATTATCTAAGATCATGCACCAAGAATAAATCAGGGCATAATAGATGTAGGCATGTTCTATAATATCCCTTGCGCATAAAAATAGTAACATTGATATTGTTGGTTAGATAGATTTCATATAATTCCAGATTAAAGGTTGGACTTACCTAAAGAATTAATGAAGAGCACTTGAAGGAGGATTATTAATACATACATGAACCAGATTTTGATGTAAGCTTAGATATGCACCAAATACTAGAGATGGATTTTTTTTAGATAAAGAGTATATATTAATATCACGGAGATACCAACTGCACCCAAACTCTGCAACAACGCAATACCCTAATGGCATTACGGATGCACAAAGCCAAAAAAAGAGTAAGATAAAAAATAAAGAGATATATGCATGGTTGGTCACTGAACTTGGCCGAGATGAGTACTTTGGTCACTGAAGTTGCAAGATGTTGCCTGCGGGTCACTCAACTTGGCAGAGATGAGTAAACTGGTCACAATCGTGAAGTGACACACTGATTGGGCCGTTGACCGTATACTTTGATCAATTTTTTTGCTAAAACAACCCTATGGAATCACAAAATCAAATTGACTTATTTCTTTTTATGTTTGTCTCGCTCACGAATTAATTATATAGGGTTGTTTAGCAAAAAAAAATTGGTCAAAATATGCGGTCAACGGCCCAGTCAATGTGCCACTTCACGATTGTGACCAGTTTACTCATCTCAGCCAAGTTGAGTGACCCGCGGACAACATCTTGCAACTTCAGTGACCAAAGTACTCATCTCGGCTAAGTTCAGTGACCAACCATGCATATATCTCAAAAATAAAAGTGCCGTTAGAGAGTTTCAGTCCTTACAACAGCAGCACAACCACCAGGAAGACAACACCTGATGTCCAAGTTCTCCAAAAGCGACGCCTCCAGGAAGGAAACAGTGCACAAGCGCCGTCGTCGCAGCGATCGTAGATCTTGGGTTTTCACCCTAGAGATACTCCCCGCTCTCAAAACAATGCCTTCAACAAGGCCATTGTGAGGCACAACAAATTAAGGCCAGACCTTGGGGTTTCACCCTGAAAGGTCAGACTTTGAACTTCACCTGTGCTGTCACCCCCACTTACATACTGCTGCTACGAATTCCGAAACTCCAAGCAAGTTCCTCGTCACCGCAAAGGCTCCAATCACCATTATTAGTCCTCCTATCTCGGCTTCCAAGACATTCTCCGCCTCTGACTTCACCATGGAGCTAAGCATATCCCATGATGGAAACAGATAGCAGAGCTTTGCGCCGCTCCCTCCCTCAATGGGCACGACCGAATCCCACCCGATCCAGCAATCTCCAGGCATAATATGCCCATGGGAGTTCGCCGGCGGAGCCTTTCGGAACACGACACTCTGGCCAGATCGAGGAGGACAGGCGTCAGGCAGATCTTCGTCTTGGCACAATAGGAACTCTAGGACTGCCACCTTTATTCGAGCACACTGGCATGCCCCATGCCGCCGGTCGGAGCAGCAACGAAGAAGGCGGCCGCAGTGCACAACCATAAACCGTCCATGGCAGGAGACGGCCCATATCGCGCCCTAAGGCCCTGATCCGATCCACCACCGTGCCACTGGAGGTTGATGCCGATGTTGCGCGCCACCCGCCGCCAAGGCTCCGCTCCGGCTTCAAGCCCCGACTCCAAGTCCACGCCGGCCTTGAACCGCCGCCATGGAGCTACCGCTGCGGTGCACTCTCCTCCCCTCCGTCCTTTGATGAGAAGAGAGCCGCCACCGCCGCCGGCTTCGTGTGACACCCCTCCCTGGCACATATCACCAGAGAGGCGGTCGCCCCATGCGCCAGCCCAAGATATCTGGCCGCACGTCATGACAGTGCAACATAATGGAAATCATTACACAATCAGGCACAAGAAGTGCTACAAATGGTTTACAAGGCCATCAAGGCATGACCCAATATCAAGCCAAGCATGGCTCAGGACAGAGTTTAACTGGCAGCGGAAGACGGCTAAGGCAACGGCTTGGAGCGGCTCCACTCCACAGGCATCTGGCTGGGCTACTGATCCTAGCACGCTCTTGCTCCATCTCCTTGCTAAGGTAGAAGATGATTCCTCGCCAATATCTGGCCACAAACACAAGTCCCCTGAGTACATTTGTATGCACTCAGCAAGAATCGCCACTCACTACAAACAATCCAACAATCATGCAACAAGATATACATTAATTGGAAATAAAATCCTATAGCATGGCAAAGGGATACTCTAGATTCATGTCATAAAAGTAGCATGGCATTGACAACCAAAGATGTCATAAGCAAGCAACGGGGGTATCACCAGTACAGAGTCCAAGCCAGGTGGGGTTGGATCGTTCACCGGCAATCATACAAAGAGATTACATGTGACAAGTAAACGAGTGTACCAGTTGGTACCAAATAATACACAACAGCACTTGTGATCACTGCTAGGCCCACTGGCCTTATCTTTCCACTCTGGGCATGCACGGTTGATGTTGGCTCAGGCCTAACTCTAGGCTCCCAACGATCACACCGCCATCCTATGTCATGGGAACCATCAGCATCTTAAGGCAACATTCTCTGCATCATTTTATTTGTTCACTTAGTGAGATCAGGTCGTTCATTAATTCTTTCAAACAGATCTTAAGTTTAACCTCCTGACACGACAAAGACACACAGTGTGACCGACACTGAACTGTTGTTCCATATCACAGGAACGAGGCTAGCTTGCTAGGTTGAGTCTCTCGAGAGTTTGCTTTACCACCTATCAGAATGCACCCTACTCAGCCGACGCCCAGGTTTCTCACGCCCAAAGTCGTACTAAGCAAAATACACCCTCGTGACGGTCCACTTGCTAAGACACTCTCCTGCACCACCCTATGCGCGTGGCACAACGGGCAAGTAAATCCGGCACATCCCCCGGCGCTACCGGGTATGCCTAGCTCCGGACTCCCTATCACTGTCGAACCCGTGCCTGTCGACCACTACCCTCGGACAGCACAACCGAACGACTGCGCCCAATGGATGGCACAAAAGGGGCTCAACAACCTACTAGGTCACGGTCCTCCATGAGACGATGATGGTTATGCTTTCAAAGTTCAGATTAGTGGCACCGTGGACTGACCCTATCGATGTTTGGAGGGGAGTTTCATTTAATCAAGTTTCATCATAACAAGTCCAAACAACCGAGAATTAGTCCAGCACAACAATCATAATATAATAATATATCATCAAACAACAAGTCATTAGCAACATAATAATTCAAGCAATAGTTTGTTTGTATTGACCGGGTGACTATGGCGGAGATACCTCCGACCAGCGCCATCGCAGATCAATACAAAATGTAGCACAAGTGGTTTGCGTCGATCGGGTGACTGTGGCGGAGCTACCTCCGACCAGCGCCATCACAGATCAACTACAAAAGATAGCACAGTTGGTTTGCGTCGATCGGGTGACTGTGGCGGAGCTACCTCCGACCAGCGCCATCGCAGATCAACTACAAAAGATAGCCCAGTTGGTTTGCGTCGATCGGGTGACTGTGACGGAGCTACCTCCGACCAGCGCCATCGCAGATCAACTAGTTGGTTAGCGTCGACCGGGTGACTGTGGCAGAGATACCTCCGACCAGCGCCATCACAGATCGACGTTAATATTTTAGTGAGACGGCGGCGGTTCCCCCAGTCCATTGTCTCAAGAATGGTGTGTGTTTGATAAACATTAACAATACATAATATAACCAAGCAAGTGCGATAAATAAATATGCAACATGATATGCAACATGGCAGGAGCAATATTACAAGTTTCATATTAAACAAGAACAACAAACAGACATGCATAAATATAACAGTAGACAGACAAAAACATAAACACCCGGCATGGTAATAAGCAAATAAACAAACAAACACTGCTGGGCTGCTCATAGCAAGGGGTAGCTTGCCTCCGGAGAAGGATTCCAAAAGGTTTGGAAAGTTTCGGACTCGCCGCGGGTCGGAATCCCGAAGAACGCCTAAACCACGAAACGACAAATGGTGTATTAAATAAAGGCTATGAAACTAACTAGCTCAAAAGATAACAAAACTAGTACCACTGGCTTGATCTCGACGAGATACAAATTTAGAAATTTGAATCGGCCAAAACGGAGTTACGGTTCAAAAACTAGGGGCGTCTGAAGTTGCTCACCAGGGAAAGAAAAACAAACTGCGCGGAAAAAAACTGATCGGGCCGTTTCTGCGCGTGGCTGGGCCGTGGCTGGCCGTCTCGCGCCTACGCGCACGCTGCGCTGCACGCTGGGCTGGGCCGCTGGCGGGCCGCCCTGGGCTGGGCTGCTGCTTCTGCTGCTGGACCGAAGAAAACCGTTCTTAACGGAAGGAAAAGAAAAAAACGGAAACAAGGAACGGATCGATCGATCCCCGTCTTCAACCTTCGGCTCCCGCACGGGAGGGCGCCGTGGTCGCCGGAGCGGGCGGCTCGGCGCGCCGGCCGGCCGGCCGACAGCGGGGACGAGAGGGCGGCGGAGGGCCGTGGCCAGGGGAGAGGCTCGGGGATGGGAACGTGGTCGACGTTCTCCTCCGTACGAGCACGCACGGGAGCGCACGGGGAGGTGTCGGCCGGCTGCGGCAGGCGGCTCGGCGGCTGGCCGAGGACGGCGGCGACGCCGTGGGACAGCGCCGCGCCCGGGGATGGGTCTTGGGTGGCTGAGGGAGGCCGGGGTCGGGTCGTCCTCGAGCTCGCCCATCTCGGCCAGCACGGCCATGGCGGGCTTCACACGGTGGGCTGCTGCCGCGGGTTTGAGCACGAACTCGAGCCTCCAGAGCTCCTCTTGCTCTTCTGGACTGTGGGGGAGGAAAAGGAGAGGGGAGGGAGTGCGTGGTAGTGGCTCAGGTTTGCTCGGGCTGCTAGGGGTGTGCCTCCAGATATTTCTCCTCCACCCGGGAGGATAAGAACGAGGAGGGGGGGTGAGGCTGCTGTGCTGGGCGCACAGTGTCGCACGTGGGTGCACTGGTGCAGGAGGGTTAGGCCGGGGTGTTAGTGCTAAGCGGTTTTAGGTCATGCCAAAGCGTGCGTCTAGAGCGCGACACGGGCGACATTGTCGCGTTCCCGGTGACTCGGGGTCCAAACGGACAACGGTTTCCACCACTGGGTTCGTAACGACGAGAACAACACAACAAAACAAGAATTCCTCAAGGACTCCAAACTTTGCAGACTAGATTTTCCAGAAAACCAAAGGCACCGAAGGTGCTCGATGAAATGTCAAGGGTCTTGCCCTTCTCAAAAAAATCCCAAAATTTTACTACTGCCTAGGTTTGGTACAAGGAGGGTGTCCAAGAAGTTTGAGCTCATTTGGTGGTGTGGAAAAAAGGGTTTCGCAAAAGTCCGCTAAGCCGCGTACCGGCATCGATTTTCTGGCTTACAAAGGAAGTAGGTCAAAACTTGCTCGAATGGGTTTGGGTCCAACAGAAGAAGTGTAGGAAATGCAAAAATATGCATCTCCCTAAATTATGAGAATCTTCCGAGACTCCTAAGTTGACCGAATAAAATTGGGATCACACCCGACATTTAACAGTTAACTCTGGAACTAGAAATATTGGATTGGAGTGTGAAATATTTTTGGGCGGGTCTTCTAGAAATGGGTAGGGGAGTCCTCCGGTATTCAAAGAGAGAGAAAACTTAACGTCAAATTCCTCGAAAGATTTAGGAAACCCTTATTAAAACTAGAAAAAGTTTTCCGGCGTCCAAAAATAATAAAAAATTCGGTCTGAATTTTCGGGTTGTTACAAACCTTCCCCCCTTAAAAAGAATCTCGTCCCGAGATTCGGGGAGTTATACAAGATATTTCTTGCATGATCCATAATACCCTACTTAAAAACTTTTTCTACAGAATACCATGGTTTGACATACCAAAGGATCGCCACTCAACAAGGTTTTTATTCAATCCAGAGTTTTCAAGGTATGACATTTCTATCATCTTAGATTCATTTTAAAAGATGGCATGGCAGGGGCTCACTCAATCAATCAACATAGGATCTACTAGCACATTTATTAAATTAAATCTAAGGTTTTTGCTCAACCAGATACAACCATGGCAAGATCAAACAAGATTTACAACCAAACTATCAACCAACAACCAAAGATTTACCTTAGGCAAATAATTACCTCAAGTTTGGGAAACCAAAAGTTTACGGTTTTATTTTAGAAAAGCTGTATATTCATTTTCATGCATACACAGGTTTTGAAAAAAAATAACAGGGTTTCTTGTAAAAGAAGATATCGGTGCGACTGATAATCGCCTCATAGACACTGTGGGATAGGGCTCTCCCCAAAATTATTTGCAGTGGCATGGCATAATCATTTCAACCATACCGGTTATCAAGCACACAACATCTACTAAACACTCGACATAAACTTTTTACTAACGTGTGGCACATGATCCGTCCCAAGTGGGGAACCATGTATAACACCAAGCAGGTGGTTTTCCAAACCTACACACGAGTTAACATCCAGTGAGCGAGGCACCGTGGTTACGGTGTCTCATTAAATACTTTCCACTTAATGGTTAAACTTGTGCAACACACACAAAAATATCCTTCGTAATAGCAAATAATATCATTCAAAGTTTGCAGTTATTTTTCAGGTGGGCAAATGCGTCTGGGTTCACATATACTGTCCCTGTTTTAAGCGATCTGTCATTTCTTCAAAAACTTTTAACTGAAGAAAAAGGCAAGATATTCCATCATGTGTCAACCAAGTGGCTAACAAGAGGATCAGAACACCAAGTTTATTATGGGCTGACTCGACATCAACAAGAAAGCATACAACAAACTCGCATTACAAGCTAAAACAAGAAAAACAAACAACCTCGCCGATTCTCACCTACCAACATACAAGCGCCACTCAGGCTAGCTAAACAGGGTTCTACTCAGCTTGACGGCCTCTGGTAGTCGGTGGAGCGTGGCCGAGACAAAGAGTGGTGTCCACATCTCCATCTCCCGCGGGGTGGGGAATTGCAGGCACGCCTTCGACGATTACACCTCGCTCTTGGGGGTGCTGCTGAACTCGGGCTAGTGCTGGCGTCACAGATGCATCAAGACCACGTTCCAGCAAATCATCTGGGAACGGGAGTCCTGTTCCCTGAGCTTGCCCATGGTCGAGGGTAGGTAGGTTCCTTGCTCGACTCAGTTGCATGCGAGCACGACCAAGGTTGCGCCTTGTGGTCATGAGTTCCTCAATCAGAGAATGGCTGAGCCTTGTCATTGCAGCTCCATAGGTGACCAGGGTGATTACGGCAGGGTCGACTTCTTCTCCAATGGGAGTTTGAATAGCCTCCGCACCATGCTGGGGTCTGGCTGGGAGAAGGTGGAAAGCTCGACTTTTCGCCATTGCCGGTTCCGAGTACCGCAGGCGGACGAGACCTTCCCAGGCTGCTACCTGGATGGCTTGATTAAGAGTGGCCATGCTCCTACCTTGGATCAAGTAAGGCTGACTTGTGCCCAACGGACACGAGCCGACATGCACGTCTGCTCGAAAGTCACTCCCGGCAGGCGAGAGTGAGCGCTCGAACAGCACGTATCGAGGGCGAGCAGGCCTACCAAGAAGAACACAGACGGCCTTCCAAAGCATCAGTGGAAATCCGCCATGATCCTCGGCAGCGGTTTCTAGGATGACCTTGGGGTTCGCCATCGGATTATTCTGGATCTGGGTGTAGGATGAGATGAGAACGCGGGATTCCTTTGCGGGATCCTGCTTCAAGAGAGTTGGGTGGCTAAGGATAGCAGGCGAGGGTGGGGATAAACGCCAGCTAGGACCGGGGTCTCATACAAGCTGGGTTATGTCGGCTCCTTCTCATGGAAGAAACCGGCGAGTCTCTCTCAGGGAATGGGACAAGTCCTACTGCACCTTACTGTGGACCGACACCAGCCATGTCGGTTAGGCGGAGATGGGTTAAATCCATCGGGCTCACTGTCGGGCAAAAGTAAGGCGGGGCTTTCCATGCTAGGGTAGTCTACAGTCAGCCTGGTGCTCTGATACCACGTCTGTGACACCCCTCCCTGGCACATATCACCAGAGAGGCGGTCGCCCCATGCGCCAGCCCAAGATATCTGGCCGCACGTCACGACAGTGCAACATAATGGAAATCATTACACAATCAGGCACAAGAAGTGCTACAAATGGTTTACAAGGCCATCAAGGCATGACCCAATATCAAGCCAAGCATGGCTCAGGACAGAGTTTAACTGGCAGCGGAAGACGGCTAAGGCAACGGCTTGGAGCGGCTCCACTCCACAGGCATCTGGCTGGGCTACTGATCCTAGCACGCTCTTGCTCCATCTCCTTGCTAAGGTAGAAGATGATTCCTCGCCAATATCTGGCCACAAACACAAGGCCCGTGAGTACATTTGTATGCACTCAGCAAGAATCGCCACTCACTACAAACAATCCAACAATCATGCAACAAGATATACATTAATTGGAAATAAAATCCTACAGCATGGCAAAGGGGTACACTAGATTCATGTCATAAAAGTAGTATGGCATTGACAACCAAAGATGTCATAAGCAAGCAACGGGGGTATCACCAGTACAGAGTCCAAGCCAGGTGGGGTTGGATCGTGCACCGGCAATCATACAAAGAGATTACCTGTGACGAGTAAACGAGTGTACCAGTTGGTACCAAATAATACACAACAACACCTATGATCACTGCTAGGCCCACTGGCCTTATCTTTCCACTCTGGGCATGCACGGTTGATGTTGGCTCAGGTCTAACTCTAGGCTCCCAACGATCACACCGCCATCCTATGTCACGGGAACCATCAGCATCTTAAGGCAACATTCCATGCATCATCTTATTTGTTCATTTAGTGAGATCAGGTCGTTCATTAATTGTTTCAAACAGATCTTAAGTTTAACCTCCTGACACGACAAAAACACACAGTGTGACCGACACTGAACTGTTGTTCCATATCCCAGGAACGAGGCTAGCTTGCTAGGTTGAGTCTCTCGTGAGTTTGCTTTACCACCTATCAGAATGCACCCTACTCAGCCGACGCTCCAGGTTTCTCACGCCCAAAGTCGTACTAAGCAAAATACACCCTCGTGACGGTCCACTTGCTAAGACACTCTCCTGCACCACCCTATGCGCGTGGCACAACGGGCAAGTAAATCTGGCACATCCCCCGGCGCTACCGGGTATGCCTAGCTCCGGACTCCCTATCACAGTCGAACCCGTGCCTGTCGACCACTACCCTCGGACAACACAACCGAACGACTGCGCCCAATGGATGGAACAAAAGGGGCTCAACAACCTACTAGGTCACGGTCCTCCATGAGACGACGATGGTTCTGCTTTCAAAGTTCAGATTAGTGGCACCGTGGACTGACCCTATCGATGTTTGGAGGGGAGTTTTATTTAATCAAGTTTCATCATAACAAGTCCAAACAACCGAGAATTAGTCTAGCACAACAATCACAATATAATAATATATCATCAAACAACAAGTCATTAGCAACATAATAATTCAAGCAATAGTTTGTTTGTATTGACCGGGTGACTATGGCGGAGATACCTCCGACCAGCGCAATCGCAGATCAATACAAAAGGTAGCACAAGTGGTTTGCATCGATCGGTGACTGTGGCGGAGCTACCTCCGACCAGCGCCATCACAGATCAACTACAAAAGATAGCACAGTTGGTTTGCGTCGATCGGGTGACTGTGGCGGAGCTACCTCCGACCAGCGCCATCGCAGATCAACTACAAAAGATAGCCCAGTTGGTTTGCGTCGATCGGGTGACTGTGACGGAGCTACCTCCGACCAACGCCATCGCAGATCAACTAGTTGGTTAGCGTCGACCGGGTGACTATGGCAGAGATACCTCGACCAGCGCCATCACAGATCGACGTTAATATTTTAGTGAGACGGCGGCGGTTCCCCCAGTCCATTGTCTCAAGAATGGTGTGTGTTTGATAAACATTAACAATACATAATATAACCAAGCAAGTGCGATAAATAAATATGCAACATGATATGCAACATGACAGGAGCAATATTACAAGTTTCATATTAAACAAGAACAACAAACAGACATGCATAAATATAACAGTAGACAGACAAAAACATAAACACCCGGCATGGTAATAAGCAAATAAACAAACAAACACTGCTGGGCTGCTCATAGCAAGGGGTTAGCTTGCCTCCGGAGAAGGATTCCAAAAGGTTTGGAAAGTTTCGGACTCGCCGCGGGTCGGAATCCCGAAGAACGCTTAAACCACGAAACGACAAATGGTGTATTAAATAAAGGCTATGAAACTAACTAGCTCCAAAGATAACAAAACTAGTACCACTGGCTTGATCTCGACGAGATACAAATTTAGAAATTTGAATCGGCCAAAACGGAGTTACGGTTCAAAAACTAGGGGCGTCTGAAGTTGCTCACCAGGGAAAGAAAAACAAACTGCGCGGAAAAAAACTGATCGGGCCGCTTCTGCGCGCGGCTGGGCCGTCTCGCGCCTGCGCGCGCGCTGCGCTGCATGCTGGGCTGGGCTGCTGCTTCTGCTGCTGGACCGAAGAAAACCGTTCTTAACGGAAGGAAAAGAAAAAAAACGGAAACAAGGAACGGATCGATCGATCCCCGTCTTCAACCTTCGGCTCCCGCACGGGAGGGCGCCGTGGTCGCCGGAGCGGGCGGCTCGGCGCGCCGGCCGGCCGACAGCGGGGACGAGAGGGCGGCGGAGGGCCGTGGCCAGGGGAGAGGCTCGGGGACGGGAACGTGGTCGACGTTCTCCTCCGCACGAGCACGCACGGGAGCGCACGGGGAGGCGCCGGCCGACTGCGGCAGGTGGCTCGGCGGCCGGCCGAGGACGGCGGCGACGCCGTGGGACAGCGCCGCGCCCGGGGATGGGTCTTGGGTGGCTGAGGGAGGCCGGGGTCGGGTCGTCCTCGAGCTCGCCCATCTCGGCCAGCACGGCCATGGCGGACTTCACACGGTGGGCTGCTGCCGCGGGTTTGAGCACGAACTCGAGCCTCCAGAGCTCCTCTTGCTCTTCTGGACTGTGGGGGAGGAAAAGGAGAGGGGAGGGAGTGCGTGGTTGTGGCTCAGGTTTGCTCGGGCTGCTAGGGGTGTGCCTCCAGATATTTCTCCTCCACCCGGGAGGATAAGAACGAGGAGGGGGGTGAGGCTGCTGTGCTGGGCGCACAGTGTCGCACGTGGGTGCACTGGTGCAGGAGGGTTAGGCCGGGTGTTAGTGCTAAGCGGTTTTAGGTCATGCCAAAGCGTGCGTCTAGAGCGCGACACGGGCGACATTGTCGCGTTCCCGGTGACTCGGGGGTCCAAACGGACAACGGTTTCCACCACTGGGTTCGTAACGACGAGAAAAACACAACAAAACAAGAATCCCTCAAGGATTCCAAACTTTGCAGACTTGATTTTCCAGAAAACCAATGGCACCGAAGGTACTCGATGAAATGTCAAGGGTCTTGCCCTTCTCAAAAAAATCCCAAAATTTTACTACTGCCTAGGTTTGGTACAAGGAGGGTGTCCAAGAAGTTTGAACTCATTTGGTGGTGTGGAAAAAAGGGTTTCGCAAAAGTCCACTAAGCCGCGTACCGGCATCGATTTTCGGCTTACAAAGGAAATAGGTCAAAACTTGCTCGAATGGGTTTGGGTCCAACAGAAGCAGTGTAGGAAATGCAAAAATATGCATCTCACTAAATTATGAGAATCTTCCGAGACTCCTAAGTTGACCGAATAAAATTGGGATCAGACCCGACATTTAACAGTTAACTCTGGAACTGGAAATATTGGATTGGAGTGTGAAATATTTTTGGGCGGCTCTTCTAGAAATGGGTAGGGGAGTCCTCCGGTATTCAAAGAGAGAGCAAACTCTACGTCAAATCTCGTCGAAAGATTTTAGGAAACCCTTATTAAAACTAGAAAAAGTTTTCCGGCGTCAAAAAATAATTAAAAATTCGGTCTGAATTTTCGGGGTGTTACACTTCGGTGGTGGCGTCGGCCAGTAGCACACCGGTGAGGGGGGCTGGTGGGTCGGGGGAGGTTCCTCCGGAGTCGCCCGTGCAGGGAGACTGGAGATGGAATATTACATAATCTAGCTTCACAATTGAGCCATTTTTTCTTATTGTACAAATAGAATTTTTTCAAATTGATTGGTCTCTGGAAGAAGATCTCCACAATTTTTTGGCTGAAAGCCATATACTCACTCACACATACATAAAGATTAAGAAAACAACTCTTCCAGTCTTGCTAAAAGCAAATGAGAATAAGCCAATAACCTAGAGGGGAGGAAAAGGTAAAAAAAAAAAGCATCAAGTAGATTCGTGAACCATGTAATCGTGTGTTAATGTGACATGATGATTAACTTACACATGCAACATCTATCCCAGTGAATGATTAGCATAAAACTACCACCTTTCACGCACATACGACATACATCTACCATATTTTTCGCAAGATTTCACAGAAAAGACTAATCCGGAATTGAGCATGAATTTACACTTGAACTAACAGGGGCACATTTGTGGGGAAACAAAACTGGGTTGAGGTGGACAAGGGTCCCACCTATCAGTCTCACACCTCTTCCCCCTCTCTGTTACTTGTTGACCATGGGCAAAAATTAAATGGTTGAGGCTGACACCGAGGATGGACGCCTCCGGGCCTCGTGACGCCTCCCATGGAACTGCTCGGAGCCAAACTCGAGCGGGGCGCCTGAGCACGGCGGCGAAGGAGTCGAAGCCGGGCAAGGCCAGGTCGACCCAGGCGCAGAGCGTACGCCCCGTCAAGCCCTCCATGCCCGTGGCGGCGCCCGTGCACACCGAGCCGACGTGCTGTGCTGGAGCTCCGTGGCACCGTTGCCTCGCACCGCCGCTCTGCCTTCTTCCTTCTTCGTCCGCTCTGTCCTCTCCCTCCTCGCTGACAAGCGCGAGCTGGGAGGCTCAAAGTTAGGCGATTCGACGCCGTGTTTCTGCGCTCCGGACGCCGCCGTGCCGGTCGATCCCGACCATCCCGGCCCCCTCTGCCTTCTTCGAACACACGAACGTGCTCGCGGTAATCTGCTAGTGCTCCTCAACCTTCTCTTTCTTCCTCTTGTGCTCTGTATCGCTAACCGCCGCCCTCCGCCACGCACCGCCGCCGAATTGATCATCGAAACATCTCCGGAGACCATGTTGTTCCCAGCGCTCTACCCCGCGCGCGTCGGGACGGCTCAAGGGGCGCGACGAGGATGGCTCATGAGGCGCTCGGCTGCGAGCTCAAACGACGGTGCATGGCGTCGAGGACGACTCAGACAGGCGATGGCGCGCGCCTCAGGGACGGCTCACGGGGCGCGACGAGGATGGATCACGCGGCGCGATGGAGGTGCTCGTCCGCGAGCTTAGGCGGCGGAGGCGGGGTGGTTGGCGGCGCTAGAGCCAACCCGACTGGGATGGTGTCCGACCTGTGGTCAACCCATTGGGAGAGAGGGGGAAAATGTTTTTTTAATTGGTCTGACATGTGGGTCCTGGTCCACATCAGTAAATTGGTGTTGACAAATGGGCCCCTCCTGTCAGTTCCAGTCTCAATTCGTACTTAATTCAGATCAGTCTTTTATGCGAAATCTTGCAAAAACTGTGATAGATGGTACCATTCGGCTAATTTAACGTGAAGAGTGGTAGTTTTATGCTAATTTCTCTATCCTAGTAAGGAAGTGGATGCAATAGAGCAGTATCTCGTCTACCATTACCAAACTGAATGCAAATGACACAAAGGATAATTAATCAGGAACTACATGTGCACACCTTTGACTTGTGGATTATAACCTTGGAAGCGGATGCATATTAATGGATCCTATAAAATAATACTCCATCCGTTTCAAAATAAGTGTCTCAAGTTTGCCCAAAATGGGATGTATCTAGACGTGTTTCATGTATAGATATATCCATTTTTGGACAAACTTGAGACACTTATTTTTGGACGGAGGGAGTAATTGAAAAGCTATAAACTATGGATATGCATGGGTGTGAGGGGCATTCGAGGCAACACACAATTTCATGCAAAATTCCTAAAGATCAAGCACTGAAACACGTTTACATCCATGCATTTAAAAAGAAAGTTAAATCATTTTGTGATAATGAAACCTACAGCCTAGGCCTGATGCCATTTCTTGGAGATGGACGGCGTCCGGTGTCTACTCCACGGCCTCTGCTTATAGGTGCCAATTTGTTGGTGCAACCCCTCCTTTCCGTGCTGCTAAGGTTTGGAAGGCACATGCTGAACCTAAATGCAAGTTTTTCGGATGGCTTGCTCTTCACGGAAAGATCCTCACCGCTGACAACCTCGCCATTAGAGGGTGGCCGCATGACCCTATTTGCAAGTTGTGCCACATTCACCAGGAGACTGTGCATCATCTCTTGCTTGAGTGCAGCTTCACGACAGTGGTCAGGGAAAAGGTTTTTGCCTGGAAAGGATCCATAGGAGCTCCACCTCCGGTTCTGGGGCGTTCCATCAATGGATGGTGGGACAATATGATTTTGGGGATTCCAAAGCACCTCAGAAGAGAGGCGAGCGGAGTTATCATCTACTCCATGTGGGGAATTTGGAAGGAACGGAACCGGCGGGTTTTTAGAAACACGACTTCTTCATCGGATGTGGTGGCACATCTTGTTTGGGAGGAGATTCAGCAGCGGGCGTATGCCCATTCACAAGACCCGGGAGACTAAGTGTGTAGCGTTTTGTTAGTTTAGAGCGGTGCTCCGCTTGTACTTTGAAAACCCTCCTTTGTAATTATTACTCTATTCTATCTAATCGAACAGCAGAACGACTGCTTTTAAACCTCAAAAAAAAAAAAAAAATGAACGGAGGGAGTACAAGCCAAACATGTGGCTTTGGTCACTCATGTGCTTAGGCTTGACATGTCTTCTCACCTAAGGATCCTGTAAATGTTAGTAGCCGTCTTGCTCAAGCTACCTGAATCGACTCGACGGCGTTGGCCCAAATAGGAGACGAGAAAGAGGGGCTTGATTAGCTTGGGAGTTTTTTTTTATAACGGGTGCTTTATTACTTAACCTGGATTAGCTTAGGAGTTGTTGGCGCAGACAAGCAAAGTAACCAAATTTTTATTGATAATCTTTACTATTATCTATGGCAAAAACCGAAATGTTTATCGTAATCGTGCTCCTTGCTTCCCTTGCTTAGGCGATAAATCGATTTGACGTTTGCCCTGCTGCCGGATTAACTTGCGTGCAAATGAACATAGCTGGTCAATCAAAGGGAATCTTCAGAGTTCAGACAAGGTGCTGAGGAAAAACAGTCTTCGTGCTTAACTGCTTATCCGTTGATTGATTTTCTTTTCAAATCTTCCTTATTTTTTCCTTTTCAAATCGAGGAGCTCCCGCCCCAGATTCATCTCCATAACATTTACCGATGACACATGGTGGTACATCAAATTTCACTTATACAGGTCACACACCATAGCAATGAAACCAATTCGTAAAAGTAAAAGAACTGTACAACTTACAGTACACCAAACCTACTGTGTAGCCATCGTAAGGTACAATCATGAATCTTAGCCGGTCGTTAATTTCAGTTATCTCTCTATCTCCATTGTCATGGGCATTGTGCCGCTGACCACGTGTCCGTAACTACGCTTCGCGGCCTCGAGATCGTCCTCGCCGTCATCGTCCTCCTGATCGTCCCCGATGCTGAACCGACCATTCCTGTCGCCGTTGGCGTGTCTTCCCTTGACCAGCGGCAAGTACTGCGGCTCCTCGGGGTACGTCCTGCTGACCTGGAGGTAGAACACGACGACGAACACCACTGTGGCTGTCAGGTACCAGCTGAACTGCAGGTTGACCAGCGACTTGGCGCGGTGGAGCGCCTCGTCGGTACGGCACCGGACCACTTCGTGGCCTTCCTCGAAGTTGAGGAAGCATCCTTTGGGTATCAGCCCCGGCGTCCAGAGCATGACACCCATGACGACGAACCAGACACCCTGGAACACGAGGCTCGCCGACCGCACCAGGCTCACCGCGAAGCTCCTTGGGCAGGGGATCCCCAGCAGCGTCGTGGCGAGGGTGACGGCGATGACGGCCTGCAGCAGCCGGTGGAACTGCCCCTCCACGCCCATGTGGTCCGCGGAGTGGAGGTGGAAGATGAGCAGCTGCTGCGCGAACGCCGCGGCGGCGACCAGCTGCGACACGGTGTCCCGCATGGGTGCCCGGACCCTGTCCATGTGGATGGTGACCGCGGCGAAGGCAAGCAGCGCGAGCGAAATGGATGCGTGCTCGAAGTTGTGGAGGTGGTCGGAGGGGATGGTGCCGTCGTCGTCGAACGGCTGGTGCTTTGCCGGGCCGATGACGAGCTCCATCAGGATGGACGCCGCCGAGCCGACGATGACGAGGATGAGCTCGAGGTGGCGGACTCGCCGCACGGGGAACCAGACCGGCGCCGCGTAGGAGCCAGGGCGCAGCGCGAACAGCCGGATGTGGTTGAACAGCTGCCACAGGCCGATGAGGAGGAAGCCGGCTCCCGGCGCGACGTGGCCGACGAGCGTGCCCATAGCTACCGGACGCAACGCTGGTGGTGGAGTCGTGTGTGGGAAAGGTGGTGATCAGGGGCTTTGAAGTTTGAAAGGTGATGGTGGATCGAGGGGTTTAAGAAGATCGGATGGTCGAGTCTCTGGAGAGCTCCAGTGGCTTGGAAGGTTCGAAAAGTTTCCTTGTTTATTCTAAGAATTGGACGAGGTTGTTGCGATCAGGAGTGATATGTTGAAGGTTCTGGGATAGTTAGTTTTCATTTTTGTTTTGCTTACATGGTTAGACTTCTGATTAGGATATTCCACAAGCAACTTATCTTTAAATATTATGCGATTTAAATTAGTATCATCAAAAGAATATTAATATTATCTAGAAGATTGCTTTGTGTACAAGAAGGTATAAGAAGATTGCGGTGCGATTTTCATGTCACTGTACTCCATTTTCATTTCATTGTTCTTGTTGGAAGAAGAATTTCTCTTATCTTTCCCTCAAATTTTTTTTTTCTCTTATCTGAAGAAGATTAACTCTGTTCACATGTCTCGATCAAGCTCTAGTTAACTAGTTTGAGATTCCAAATAAATGAAAGCAGCCGACTCCTATGTAAGGGCGTATGTCACATTTGTTAGCCGTAGGAGATCGGTGGCGTCTGAATGAGGTCATGACAATTGACATATCCTTGGGTGTTGTAGAGATTAAACCCATCTCGTCCAAAGTCCAAACAGGTCCTACCAATTATGACTGTTGAGGTTAAGTCCTTTTCGAAGCGGCCATAAGAGCATCCACAGCGCGGCGCTTGCGCCTCGACGCTAGGATCAAAATCCCGATCGACCCGACAGTTACGGCCTCGATCCTGGGTGCCGGTCGCCAAACTAGTCACTCGATGCTATTCCCTCGCGCCGTAGAAAACAAAGGCGTACATGGCATGGGCCTGAATTGATTAAGCGTCAAAGCGTTGCGTAGGGAGGCACTAAGCTGGTAATATTTGTTTCTGGTACTCCCTTCGTCCCAAATTATCAGGGCTTTGAAGTTTGAAAGGTGATGGTGGATCGAGGGGTTTAAGAAGATCGGATGGTCGAGTCTCTGGAGAGCTCCAGTGGTTTGGAAGGTTTGAAAAGTTTCCTTGTTTATTCTAAGAATTGGACGAGGTTGTTGCGATCAGGAGTGATGTGTTGAAGGTTCTGGGATAGTTAGTTTTCATTTTTGTTTTGCTTACATGGTTAGACTTCTGATTAGGATAGTCCACAAGCAACTTATCTTTAAATATTATGCGATTTAAATTAGTATCATCAAAAGAATATTAATATTATCTAGAAGATTGCTTTGTGTACAAGAAGGTATAAGAAGATTGCGGTGCGATTTTCATGTCACTGTACTCCATTTTCATTTCATTGTTCTTGTTGGAAGAAGAATTTCTCTTATCTTTCCCTCAAAAAAAAAATTCTCTTATCTGAAGAAGATTAACTCTGTTCACATGTCTCGATCAAGCTCTAGTTAACTAGTTTGAGATTCCAAATAAATGAAAGCAGCCGACTCCTATGTAAGGGCGTATGTCACATTTGTTAGCCGTAGGAGATCGGTGGCGTCTGAATGAGGTCATGACAATTGACAAATCCTTGGGTGTTGTAGAGATTAAACCCATCTCGTCCAAAGTCCAAACAGGTCCTACCAATTATGACTGTTGAGGTTAAATCCTTTTCGAAGCGGCCATAAGAGCATCCACAGCGCGGCGCTTGCGCCTCGACGCTAGGATCAAAATCCCGATCGACCCGGCAGTTACGGCCTCGATCCTGGGTGCCGGTCGCCAAACTAGTCGCTCGATGCTATTCCCTCGCGCCGTAGAAAACAAAGGCGTACATGGCCTGGGCCTGAATTGATTAAGCGTCAAAGCGTTGCGTAGGGAGGCGCTAAGCTGGTAATATTTGTTTCTGGTACTCCCTTCGTCCCAAATTATCAGGGGCTTTGAAGTTTGAAAGGTGATGGTGGATCGAGGGGTTTAAGAAGATCGGATGGTCGAGTCTCTGGAGAGCTCCAGTGGCTTGGAAGGTTTGAAAAGTTTCATTGTTTATTCTAAGAATTGGACGAGGTTGTCGCGATCAGGAGTGATGTGTTGAAGGTTCTGGGATAGTTAGTTTTCATTTTTGTTTTGCTTACATGGTTAGACTTCTGATTAGGATAGTCCACAAGCAACTTATCTTTAAATATTATGCGATTTAAATTAGTATCATCAAAAGAATATTAATATTATCTAGAAGATTGCTTTGTGTACAAGAAGGTATAAGAAGATTGCGGTGCGATTTTCATGTCACTGTACTCCATTTTCATTTCATTGTTCTTGTTGGAAGAAGAATTTCTCTTATCTTTCCCTCAAAAAAAAAATTCTCTTATCTGAAGAAGATTAACTCTGTTCACATGTCTCGATCAAGCTCTAGTTAACTAGTTTGAGATTCCAAATAAATGAAAGCAGCCGACTCCTATGTAAGGGCGTATGTCACATTTGTTAGCCGTAGGAGATCGGTGGCGTCTGAATGAGGTCATGACAATTGACAAATCCTTGGGTGTTGTAGAGATTAAACCCATCTCGTCCAAAGTCCAAACAGGTCCTACCAATTATGACTGTTGAGGTTAAGTCCTTTTCGAAGCGGCCATAAGAGCATCCACAGCGCGGCGCTTGCGCCTCGACGCTAGGATCAAAATCCCGATCGACCCGGCAGTTACGGCCTCGATCCTGGGTGCCGGTCGCCAAACTAGTCGCCGATGCTATTCCCTCGTGCCGTAGAAAACAAAGGCGTACATGGCCTGGGCCTGAATTGATTAAGCGTCAAAGCGTTGCGTAGGGAGGCGCTAAGCTGGTAATATTTGTTTCTGGTACTCCCTTCGTCCCAAATTATAAGGCGCTAAGTTCCGAGGCCCGGCTGACCACCAGAGAGGACCGGCCTTGGGCCCAACCTAGGGGCCGGCCTAGGCTGGCGGACCACCAGAGGCCCCCGGCCTGAGGCCCGGCCTCGGAGCCCGGCCAGGCCGGCCTATAAAAACTGCAGAAACGACCAACACGAAAACGAACATATCTTGATTATCCGGACTCCGTTTTCGATGTTCTTAAGCTCGTTGGAATCACAACGAAGAGCTTTACAAGATCATGCATAGAAACATCGTAGTACAACAATTGAGGATAAAACCAAATGTATAAAGGTAAACCTTCTCTATAAAAGAACAACCGGTAAATCCTCCAACATCAAAAACTCAACAAGATATTCATATAAAATCTGTTTTTGATGAACTAGAGCCTGATATGGAGATGAACACAAGCTCTAAATCCTCACATGGATAAAAGTCAAATAAGAACCAAGAAAGATGATATGTCAAGTATGTAAAGGTTTGAGCTCTTCACAAAGATGCGATCAAGTTACTCACTCGAGAGCCCCTCTAGATAGTACGCCGTCTATACTATAACCGGTCTCCCACTAACACCATGAGACCGATAAAATAGAAACCCTATCAAGATCATACCTTTGCCTTGCGCATTTCACTTGAGTTAGATGATGACGATCTTGACTCTCTCAAGTTGGAACACCTTTCTTGATTGTGCTTGCTAGCACATGCTTGATGAAGACTTCTCCAAATACTCCCACATACTCCATTATGGGAGAGCCTTGCTAAGCTTCGTCTTCATGTATCTACTTACACTTCATCTTGTTCTCTTGATATATATATGATGGCTTTGATATAATATTACAGGAAGTAGAGACTTCATTGTTAGAGCAACAAGGCATGAAAGAGAATTCATCACAAGATTTAGCAATAGTATGTGATGTAGAATTATTAGGACTAGCACATGGCAATAAAGCATTGTGAGAGGAAGTTGTGCCATTGTCCACATGAGGCTCACAAGATGTTACCTTTGACATAATAGCCTCATGAGCTAACTTTATCTTAGCATAGGATGCTAGAAGATCCTCATTAGAGCTAGAGAGCCTTTCATGACTTTCTTCCAATTTCCTATACTTACTAGTTAGCACCTCAAATTGAGTCCTTAGCTCAACATTCTCCTTCAAAATAGATGCTTCACGAGAAATGGAGTTAGTAGCTGTCGGAGACTAGTCCCAGGAACTAGGGGTGTCTCTCAAGAGCCAGGAATCGAGTAAGGGGCTGAACACAACGTCAAACAAATCCTCAACAACCTCGGCGACGGTGCTCGTCGAGCTCGGTGAGGAACATCACGACAGAGAGGGAACACGAGCCGCTACCCAGGTTCAGGCCCACCGTGAGGTGTAAAGACCCTACGTCCTGCTAAGATGTATTGCACTGCTTAGAGAGGTTCGCAGTACAAGGTGCCTGCCGAGGGCACAGTTATGGCTATGGTAGACTATGGTGGAATGAGCTCCGTCTTCTCCTCAGACGTAGCTGCTTGGGTGTTGAATGAGTTGGTGAAAATCCGGATCCCCCTCCTAGATCGTACACCGGCTCCTTATATACTGGCCTTGGTCCTCTTCCCCGAAAACCTCCGGCGGGAAGGGATACCACAATGCCGCAAAGATGGAGCACAGCACGCTGCGTCGGGGGCGTCCATGGACGCGGTCCATGGCAGAGAGCACGTCGTCTTGGCAGAAAAAGCTACCGTCCATACAGGACGGTGAGCTGGCGCTGCAGAGCCTTGTGGCCTGCCCCACGGTGACATTGCAGTTGGAGCGTAGCGGCGGCCGGCCGCTTTATCATCAAATTGGCAAGTCTTGGAGTCCGCTTTGCCTCCTCCAGCTCTGTTGACTGCTTTATACACGAGAATGGCAACTGCGGCGTCTTCGTCATCGCGCGCAGGCGCGCGCGTCACTCTGCGGCGAGCGCAGAGCCCATGTGCGCTCTGAAGCGTGCGCAGAAGCTTGCTTCCACTTGAAGGAACCCCGCGAGGGCCTGAAGCCTCGCCGAGGCTCTGTAGCCGTTGACTCCTCGCGAGGGAAAAACCTCGCGAGGGTAGCGCGGGGACGCGCCCGGACCTGATGGTCTTCTAGGTGAGGCCTTCCCGAGGCAGAAGTTCCTCTCGAGGCCCCTTAGGCCGAACGTCTGATCCTTAGCAAAAATGCTCAGCCGAGTAAAGAAACCCTCGCGAGGGGAAAATCCCTCGCGAGGCTCGTCAGGCTGAACGCCTGGTCCTTAGCAGAAATTCCTGCGGAACGTTTGAGGGCTGTGGCAGGCCGGCCCATGGTACCCTGGTTTCCACTGGGCCGACAGTAGCCCCCGGGGGGCACGCTGGAGTTCCTCAGGCGGAGGCGAATCGTCGTGGGCCCAAAGAAGCCTGCGCAGCCCGAGACACGTGGAGCGTCGCGGCCGGACACGATCCCACGATCTCCTCTGAAGTAACGGCGTAGCGGTGGGTCCCGCCACGTCCTGGTAATGGTTCGATGAGCCGATATATGGCGGAGAGCTCGGCGCAGGCGGCCATTACTCCACTCGTTCCCCTTTCGATTTCTTCTTCCCAACGCTCAATCCCCAGCTCCTCCTTCACAATCTTGCTGCAATGGCGCCCAAGAAGGCCACCGCATCCACGAAGGGCAAGGCGGTGGTGCAGGGCGGCGAGCCTGCCGCGATGCAGCAGGACGGCGATTTCGAGCCGGCTCTGACCGGCTTCCGCTTCGAGAAGGAGGCGCAGCTGGACAAGGTGCGTCACATGGCGGCCTCGGCGACCAACGAGCACGGCGCCACGGTGCTCAAGCGGGCGGGCAACTCCTTCGGCAGCTTCTACCCCATCTTCATGCACACCCTCTACACCGGGCTCGTGCCTCCCTTCTCCGACTTCTTCCTGGCGGTTCTGGAGCGCTACCAGATCCAGGTTCTTCATCTCCACCCCAACTCCATCCTCGTCCTCGCCATCTTCGCCTATCTCTGCGACGCATACATCGGCATTCCGCCCTCGGTGGACCTCTTCCGTAGCTTCTACGCGCTCTGGTTCACGACGAACAAGGAGCGGTCGGGGTGCGTGTCCTTCCGCATCACCGATGGCGTGAAGGGCGTCTACATCCCCATCACGCGGAACGGCGAGAACATTGTGACCAGCATGACGAAGAAGGTGGAGGACTTCCGCAAGCGCTGGTTCCTCATGAAGTTCGGGAGCCAGAGCCCTTTCTTCGAAATGGTTGAAGCGCCTCCGACGAAGAGGGCGAGCTGGTCTTCCAAGGCGCTCAAGGGCGCAACTCTTGGCCCCGTGGTGAGGCGCTTGAAGGACCTCCGCGAGGCAGGCCTCACCGGGCAGATGGTGGCCAAGGACTTCGTGAAGCGTCGCATTGCTCCACTCTAGAAGCATGCGGACGCAGTGTGGCAGTACTCCAACCAGAGGGACAAGATGCGCCTGAGCGCTACCTCTTCACGCAGGAGGAGGTGCACACCATCATGGAGACCCTCTTCACGTCTCCAGACATCCCCGCCTACGACAAGGCCGTTCCGCTCCACAGGATCGATCTCGGGCGTCGCGTCTCGCATGTGCAGACGATGCCGAAGTTCGACCAGTGGGGCTGGTGCCTGTGGGGCACGTCGGGCCTCGCGAGGACCCAGAGTCTGCAGCGCAGGGGGCGCCAGCTGAGGGCGACGAGAGACGACGGAGACGCCCGTGGAGTCTTGTCGTGGGTTTGTCACGTCAGGTGTCATAGATGACTTCGTAGGTGTGGGATTATGCGAGTCAAGCATCTCCGAGCTTGGGATCGCAGGAACAAAGATCAACACAGATTTACCCAGGTTCGGCCCCCTCAATGTGAGGTAAAAGACCTACTTCCTGCCTACCCTAGATTGGTATTGATATGATAATCGAGGTGTTACAATGGAGGCGATCCGATCTGGTACTCGCCGTATGAGCTAGGGTTTAGGGCTTGACCCTCTAAGTCCTGCGAGTCCTCTTTATATACACAGAGGCTCGCTAGGTTACAAAGGAAACTTCCCCCAAAGGAATACATCAAGGCCTACTCGGAGACTGGTCTTCACGTCCTCCGTATGTCTTCTAGATCTCTCCTTATGGCGGTTCAATATTGGGCTTGCTCCCAAGTGGGCCTTTGTCCGTGCGAGTAAAGTAAGTCGCACTGGGCCGCGGGTTAATCCAGAAAGTATTCCCCCACATTAGCCCCCAAGCGTGGCCTGAACTTCATAGTTTCTTGATCTTGAATGTTTAGGCCCGCTTTTCCTTATTTCGCGACTTATAATTGTGCAGGATTGGCCTTGACTCGCACCTGGAAGATCATCTGACTTCGTGAGCTTCTTTGTTAGAGTAGCCTGATAGCTTCAAACTTGATGACGATCCATCTTCAAATTTTTGATGATAATATGATGTAGCCCCCAAGGATTGAGAGGATGTAAGTGGTAATCATCTCAATTCTTCTCAGAGAATTGAAGGTCATCACCTGTAACTTGATATCATGAATAAAACAATTGTTAAGATACAAGTAATTGTAATTGGTGTTGCCGTACTATAAGCAGTACATCGACCTCTAGTTAGGCCATCTGAATCCTTAAGTGGGCACTCGCGCGACTCAGTATTTCCTAGGAACATGTGTGTTCAGGGTCGAGAGCGGCCATGATAGGCAATCAAGCTCGATTGACGCCACACCCCAGTACTTTGGCCACATAATGCGAGTAGCAATCCAACTTAAGGTAAATTTGATAATTGCCAATAAATTGGCTGTTTCAGGGTAACAAAGACCCCAAGAAACATAATGATATTGCCATGATAGGCTAAGCTATGATAAGCTTTGATTATGATGACACATAAGGTCGCGCCTAGGTGGCAACCGAGTGTTATACATAGGGTTGGATCGCGCGTAGGTGGCGATCCATGGTGATACATGGGGTCGGTGCGCGCCTAGGTGGCGACCAGAGATGATACAAAGTTTACGGCCGCGCCTAGGTGGCAGCCGGTTTCTGATACAAGGGTCGATCGCGCCTGGGTGGCGATCAGATGTTGCATAGGTCGCGCCTAGGTGGCGACCAAAGTTGAAGTTCTAGCCCTGAGTGGCTGTGATGATACTCAGCTATAAAGCTGGAAAGGATGATGCTTGGCTCTATTAGCCTTTTCTTATGTATAGTACGGTCGCAGGTGTGCGACGTTCCAAGGGCGAGGTGCCTCGAGACGATCCTCGAAATCATGGCGTTCGCTGCTTTCTTCCCTTACATCCAGCAGGTAGTACGACCCATTGTTTAGCTTCTTGCTGATGATGTAGGGTCCTTCCCATGGAGAGGACAGCTTATGCATTCCCTTGTGATCTTGTTTAAGTCGCAGTACTAGGTCGCCTTCTTGAAAGGTGCGGGTTTTGATGCGTCTGGCATGATAGCGTCGCAAGTCTTGTTGATATACTGCTGACCTTGATGCTGCCAAGTCTCTAACCTCTTCTAATGTGTCCACCGAGTCTTGCCGAGCTATCTCATTATCTGTCTCGATGTAAGCCGCAACTCTTGGTGAATCATGTATGATATCGCTGGGCATGACTGCTTCTGCTCCATAGACCATGAAATATGGTGTAAATCCTGTGGATCTGTTAGGGGTTGTTCTTAAGCTCCACAGTACTGCTGGCAATTCTTCCACCCAACATCCTGGAGATGCTTCGACCTTTTCAATAAGGCGCGGCTTAATTCCATGGAGAATTTCCTGGTTAGCTCGCTCAGCTTGTCCATTGCTCTGCGGGTGTGCTACTGACGTGAGGTCCAATCTTATCCCATTGTCTGCGCAAAATATCTGTGTAGCCCTTCAGAGGTGTTGCTCCCATTGTCTGTAATGATACTATGGGGGTACCCAAGCGGAATATGACCTTCTTCAAGAACTTGACTGCTGTTTCAGCCTCGCAATCTCCCACAGGTTCTGCTTCTATCCACTTTGTGAATTTGTCCACCATGACCAGAGGTGAGTTTTTCCGTTTGAAGACCGTCTGAAGGCCCTACCATGTCAAAACCCCATACGGCAAAAGGCCATGTGATGGGTATTGTGCGAAGTGCTTGAGCTGGCATATGATCTTGCCTAGCGTATCTTTGACATCCATCGCACACTCTGACAATTTGCTCTGCATCTGCTAATGCTGTTAACCAGAAGAATCCATGTCGGAACGCCTTTGCCACCAAAGATCTTGACGAAGCATGATGGCCACAATCGCCTGAATGAATTTCGTGCAAGATTTTTCGTCCCTCTTCTGGTGAGACACATCTTTGGAATGCTCCTGACACGCTGCGCTTGTATAATTCGTTGTTGATGATTGTATAGGCCTTTGATCGTCGTATGATTTTGCGCGCCTCAATCTCATCGTCTGGCAGCACTCCGCGACTTAAATATGCCATGTATGGCTCTGTCCATCCTGGCTGTTCATGCAGGGCTGCGACTAAAGTTGAATCGTCCTCTGGCTCTGCAATGTCAATCTCTGCTGGAGGTTTGACTGATGGATTGTGCAGTTCATCCAGGAAAACATTGGGTGGGACTGACTGTCTTGGATCCAAGCCGAGACAGGGCATCTGCAGCTTCGTTTTGTCTCCGATCAATATGTTCAACTTGGTATCCAGTGAAATGTCCAGCAATTCTGTCCACCTCTCTTCTATATGCAGCCATTTCGCATCCTTGCTGTCCCACGTTCCGAGACCTGCTGTGCCACCAAGTCTGAATCGCCAAAACAGCGTATGCGACTGATGTTCATCTCCTTTGCTATACGTAGACCATGAAGCAGTGCCTCGTACTCCGCCACGTTATTTGTGCAGTTGAAGTGTATCTGTAGCACATACCGCAGCTTGTCTCCCTTGGGGATGTTAGAACAACTCCAGCCCCCGAGCCTTGCAACTGTCTTGACCCATCAAAATGCATGGTCCAGTATTTGGTTTCTGCCATGCTAGGAGCACTTGGATTTCTGTCCAATCGTTAATAAAATCTGCAAGGGCTTGCGACTTAATTGATGTGCGCGGCTCGTAGCTGATGTGATGTGGTCCCAACTCGATCGCCCACTTAGCGACTCTTCCAGTAGCTTCTCGATTACGATGATATCTGCCAATGGTGCTGAACTAACCACAGTTATTGGATGTCTTGGAAGTAGTGCTTCAGCTTGCGACTCGCCATGAACACTCCAAACACCAACTTCTGCCACTGTGGGTAACGCTGTTTGGAAGCTGTGAGGACTTCGCTCACGTAATATACTGGTCTCTGGACAGGGTATTCCTTTCCGTTCTTGTCTCTCCACAACCATGACACGCTCACAGCACGGGAATTTGCCGCTATGTATAGTAGCATGGCTCTTTATCCTTTGGAGCCGCCAGAACTGGAGCATTTGTCAATTGATGTTTCAAGGCTGTCAGAGCTTCGTCGGCCTCTGCGTCCCAAACGAAGGTGTCTGATTTTTTCAACAGTCTGTACAAAGGTAGTGCTTTCTCTCCCAATCTTGATATAAAGCGACTCAAAGCTGCTACGCAACCGTAAGTCGCTGCACATCTTTTATCTTTTCTGGCTTTTGGAGATCCATCACGGCCTTTATCTTGTCAGGATTGGCCTCAATGCCTCTTTCTGATACTATGAATCCCAATAGCTTTCCTGCTGGTACTCCAAAGACGCACTTTGTGGGGTTGAGCTTCATGTTGTATTTTCTGAGATTTGTGAATGTCTCTGCCTGGTCACAATAATACGTAGGCGTGAACGTTGCGACCTATTTGCTCATGTAGACAATTCTGAATGCATCTTTGGTAAGTCGCACCTGCGTTCTTCAACCCAAAGGGCATGCTGACATAACAAAAAGCTCCAAGGGTGTGATGAAGGACGTCTTTTCTTGGTCCTCCCTCTTCATCTTGATTTGATGGTAGCCTGAATAGGCGTCCAAAAAGCATAACAGCTCGCACCCAGCAGTTGAATCAATTACTTGGTCGATTCGCGGCAAAGCAAATGGATCCTTTGGACAAGCTTTGTTAAGACTGGTGTAATCAACGCACATTCGCCACGTACCGTTCTTTTTCATAACCAACACTGGGTTTGCCACCCATCCGGATGGTATACCTCCGTGATGAATCCTGCAGCCAGCAAGCGAGCTATTTCCTCCCTATTGCCTTTCTCCTGTCATCGTGAAACGCCGTAGTGGCTGCTTCACTGGTTTAGCCGCAGGGTTCACTTTGAGGCTATGTTCTGCTAATTCTCTTGGTACCCCTGGCATATCTGACGGCTTCCATGCGAAGATGTCCTTATTTTCCTGGAAAAGCGACGAGGGCCTTCTCCTGCTCTTCTTCCATGTGTGCTCCAATGCTGGTTTGCTTGGATGAGTCGCCAGGAACAAGATTTATCTGCTTAGTGTCCTGGGCCGCTTTGAATTTCATTGGTGGCTCGGCAGATGGCGTGGTAACCACACTCATGTCGTTTGGGTCCACCTGCGACTTATAACCTTTTAGCTCTTCCGCGGCACAGGCGGATTCTGCGAAGGCCGCATCTCCTTTTCACATTCTATCGCTTTTTCTCTATCTCCGTACACTGTGATGACCCCTTTTGGTCCTGGTATCTTCAACTGTAGGTACACGTAGCATGGCCTGGCCATAAACTTAGCAAAGGCCGTTCTTCCAAACAAGGCGTGATATGGGCTTTGGAATTTTACCACTTCGAAGCTAGGAATTCGCTTCTAAAGTTCTCTTCTGTTCCAAAAGTTACCCCTAGGGTTATTTTCCCCGCTGGCTGCGGACCTTCCTGGGACAATGCCGTGAAATACTGTTGACGTGGGCTGCAGGCTGGAATCCTTGAGTCCTAGACGCTGGAACGTATCGTAGTACAAGATATTAATGCTGCTTCCTCCATCCATAAGCACTTTGGTCAGCTTGTATCCTGCAACGTACGGTGCCACAACCAGCGCCAACTTGCCAGGTTCCCGTACTTGTGGCGGGTGATCGTCGCGACTCCAGGTTACTGCGTGTCTGACCACCTTAACCAATTGGGTGTTGCTGGTATCACGGCGTTCACCTGCTGACTTCTGCGGCTCAATTTCTCTTCCCTTTTGGAGGTATCGATAACTATTGTGTGATACTGCCCCGTTGCCTGGGGTTCGTGCGTGCTGCCCAATATTTGTGTTATGAGCCGCACTAGGGTTTCCTTCATGGGAATTCCCCCGTTGGCTCTCTTCTTTCCACTTCTTGTAATGGCATTGTGCCTTGGTATGGTCCGCTGGCCGTCCATCACCTGTCGCATGAAGGTCGCATGGCCGGTTAAAACTTCTTGCATATTGATTGGACGGGAGCCGTATCCTCGACCCCTTCCACGCTGGCCTCTGAATCCTCCACGCGTATTGGCGACGAGCCCTGAGTGACCATCTTCGTTTTTGCGTTTGTTTTGATTCGCGTTGTTGTGGCTTGTTTGCTGCTGCTGGGGCTTGTTGGAGTTTTTCTTTCCTTTGGCAGCAACCTCCTCTTCTTCTCCGTCTGACGCGTCTCTGGTTTTATCTGAGCTGGCATATTTGTTAGCCGCAGCCATCACCTCGCTGAGGCTCTTGACTTTATCCTTCATGCGACCCAGCTTATGAATCAGCGGCTCAAACTTGCAGTTTTTCTCCATCACCAGGACGGCTGAGCTTGGTGGTATATTATCTGAGGAGTGTATTATTTCTGCCACCCTTTTCATCCAATGGCGACTTGACTCGCCTTCCTTCTGGACACAACGCTCGAGATCTTCTATATTGCAGAGTCGCTTCCTTGGAAGTTCTTAACGAAGGCATCCTTCAGTTCCTCCCAAGTATTTATAGAGTTGGGAGGCAAATTTTGCAGCCATATGTGCGCTGCACCTTCTAGCATCATGTTGAGGTACCTTGCACATATTTCCTCTGAGGCGTTCAAAATGCTCATCCCATCTCGTAATTGTTCAGCCAGGTGGTTGGATCCATGCTGGCGTTGTAGTTTGCCACCTTGCGTGGCCCTTTGAAATCTTCAGGAAAAGGTTCCGATCTGATCCTTTCAGTGAAAACGCTGGTCCCTTGAGTCGCGAGGACAGGGTGTGGTGCCCGTGGGTTACTCTGCGGGCCGCGTTTGCATCACTGGCATATTCGCCTGCGCTTCTGCGACTTGCTCCTGCTGCCTCTGTGCGACTCCTGATACGTTCTCTGGTGGCCTGCTTTGGACGCTTCTTTCTGCTGCAATCCTGTGATTGGCTGGTACGAGGGGCAGCTGTGCTTCGGCTTCCGCCCTATTGGCTTGTTGCAGGACTGCCGTACTTAGCATCTGAATCGCGCGCCGCGCCTCAGCATTGACCGGGTCATCGCCTGTTGGTACCATCTGAGTCAAGATATTAGCCGCAGCATACATATTATCGACAGGGTTTGGTAATGGCCCTGCGGGGTGTGAAACCTCCTTGGTTGTTGCTGGGTCTCTTGATTTGTTGGTACCCTTCCTTCCGCAACGTCTGGATTCCCGCTCCCCGGCTGGAGTGAGCGGGATTTCCACTGTTGGTTGAGTCGCGCGCAGTTGTGTTTGCGGGTCAACCTGTCGTTGAGTCGCAGCCAGCGCGGCTACTCTTGCCGCTCCTGTTGGATTCCTTGGTTTATCTGATCGAGCCTGCGGCGCTCTTCTTCCATCCTTCGAACCTCATACAGGAGCTCGGCCCTGGCGGCCTCAATTTCTGTTGCACGGAGGGCGGCGTTCGTGGCTGACACAGGGACAAGAAGTGGGTTGCTTGGGGGTGCCGATGCCTCGGTTTCTCCAGCAGTTCCTGATGCACCTGCTCCTCCGGTCGTGTAAACCGCGACTTGCGCCCTC